>VYZM01020754.1:1248398-1277310 GCA_013398915.1 Dromas ardeola | reverse complement strand
TTTTGTGCTACCCAAATGTGCTTGCTGATAAATCACACCTGTTGGGGGACAGATTTTACCTTCTTCAGGAGTTTCTGGTAGTCCTAGAAAGCCTATGTAGAAATTGGCTTGATTCATTTTAGGGCCTATATGGGTTGTGCTTGATGGTGGTTGAGATCTTGACAAAGGAGAGCTTGGCCATGCCATCCCTTTCTGGTACCGGGGCAACATTCCTGCTGGGTTTGCCCAAACAGCTTTGACCTTCCGGCCTCTCATTATTTTATATTTCTTTCCATCAGATCATTCAAAGACAAACCTCACTTGTCCATGCAGCAGTAACTTCATCATCACGTCTCCTGCAGAAAAAACAGTGAAAAATAAAATCACCTTCGGTCAAAATATGATTATTTTCTAATGGGACTTGAAAATGAGGTTTCAAAATCGTGGTAGAGGACTGTGGACAGAAGAGTTTGTTTCAAGTGTTTCCAGTGATAGTATGACCGAATATATATGATTTATTTCATTTTTTTTAAGAATTACAAAACTATGAATTTGTGATGAAAGGTTTGATGGCTTTATGAATAAGTGCTAGTTGATGCTATTTAAGTAGGATTCAATTAAATCTTCATAAAATGAACAGAGTGAAAAGGCTTGACATGAACTGAGGCCCAGGAAGGCAAATTGCCATGTATGAACTATTCCATGGAAATCAAATTACTTTTCATGGCTGCAAAAATGTGCTTAGCTTAAACATATTGGGCCAAATTCTGTTCTCATTTATGCGTGTGTAATATGGAACTAAGTGCAATATTTTGGTAAATCTATTTCAAATAATTAGTTGATAGTCTTGGAGGGAAAAGAAACCATTGCTAATTTAAATATTGGCATATCCTATTTTTCAAACAGATGTTCAGGCTCTTACATTTTGGCATCCCAAGATGAAAAGATAGTGGAGTTGCACAAGAGGGTTTTTATGGAGACTGTCAAAGGAAATGAGAAAACTCTTGGGCCAAAATTCAAACAAGATCTATACATAGTTTCCCACAAATTTCTGATCCTGAGAGCTGTGGGGAATCCCACTGACTTTAGAAATTCCCTTCTCCATCACACAGTTTGCAGGACTGGGGCCCTACGAAACACAACACAGTTGTCCTGGCTCTGTGGAGGTAGATGGCAAAATGCCCTTGGCATACGCAGAGTCAGGCTTTCCACTATTATCTTTTTCAGAGACTGAATTAAACCCGCCTCCCCTCTTCTTTCCCCTAAGCTAGTTCAATCTCCTGTTATTTTACCAAGGTTTTAATTTGAAATCTGAAGTAATTTTTTACCTTGATATGCTTCTATAGCTTTCAAATGTACGACAAAGTAGAGTAGATGCGTTATTGCCAGAGTATGGATCCATGGTAACTGATTCATTTAAAAACAAATCTAAAATCTTCCCTTTTTTTTTTTTTTTAACCAGTGGGTATCTCTGTTCTGCATTTACTCCTGACACTTTTTAATACAACTAAAAAAACCTTAAAGTAGCATTAAAACTCTCTCACTCTTCTGAATTTGCTTTTAAAACTGCATTGGTATTTACTAGAAAAACAATTTCCCTCATTGCCTTTAGGTTTTCTAACTTTATTTTTTTTCCCCTTTGCGAAAATCCTTAGTGTTAGGAAAACATTAAGGCAGCTTTATGGGATGCTGAGATACGATATTGCTGAATGATCTGCCCAAATTATAGTGCCAAAAGTCTGTGGCAGAGTGAGGAGTAGAGTTGCTACCTTGTACTCTCAGTCCAGCCTCGTACACCACCTTCCCCTTTTCATCTGTGCTTCAAATGAGAACATATACTGAACCAGAACTAAAATTAAAAAATAAAAAAGTAGCTGTAATTCTCCTTTCACCCTAGTTATACAGCGATACAACTATACTGACATCAGCAAAGTGTCTTTTGATTTACTGCAGAGTAAGAGAAGACCACTAGATTTAAAAAAAAAAAAATCTGTTCATGTCAATTAAAGATATTTACGCTATCAAGCAGATTACCAGCATGTAGTAATAATGGAAAATGAAATCTCACCACTATTCTCTCTCCCTGAGGAAATTCGTATTTAAATCTCTATTTATACAATGTCTTAACTTAAGATACCACCAGCCTTTGCTTTCTCTGCAGCCTGCCAGTGAACACATGTTTTTCTCTGAAGTATGGTGTAATCATAAATGAATATAATAAGGTAGGGGACGTGCAGGATTAAATTGCATGACTTCAGCTTGCCTGATGTGACTTCCATTTGCTTCAACTGTTGCTCAGAACTCCGTGTTCTACCCTCCAGGAAAAAATGGCCTGAAACAGCCCCAGAGAGTTTAAGGGCTCAAAATATTTTCGACCAGTTTCTGTCACCTTGACTTTTATCATACCATCTACCTGTACGTATAGATTAGAAGCTGTACTTCTCTGCTTTTAGGCTTTCTCCGTATACTCTTGTCTTCAATACCTAAATTGCCTCCTTTTAAATGCTACAATATTTGACTTTTCTCCTCAGAGTGAACATATGCTTTACTAGCTCTTCCTAACTGCTGTATTTCCAGAGTATTTTATGGATTGAGGTAAGGTTTAGGGTCTTGTAAAATGCCTGTTTAGTTCACCTCTAATCAAGGTAGTTAAGATAAAGTCAAGGCGTGCGGCTCACCGTCTTTCATTGCCTTTTTGGAGTATATAGCCTTTCTGGTGCCAGATTTTCGGAGGACTCCGCATTTCAAAATTCTCTGTTTGGGCTGAATTTTTTATCTGTTCCCACATCCAAAGTCATGCAAAGGTCTTCTTCAGAAGGTCTTAAACCAGATGTTGAAAACTTCGCTTGACCTGCTGAGGTGAACTATGCAAGGTTTGGATTCTCACTGCTAATCCTGCCAAGTTTACTCTGTTTTATCTGGGGCAATGGACAACACAGAAGAGTGGACAATTGATGATTAATGTAAGTTTGAGGATGGGTTTGTCTCCTATAAGAAAAGCTGGTCCCTGCTGAGTGGCCAAATCCGTTTTTAGAACTAGTAATAATAAAAATAATGCCAGTTTGGCAGCCCAGCATTGCACCAATTAATTCATGTTGACTTCCCTGAATTACTTGTGTCCAATCAAAATTTAAAAGCTAAAAAAGTCAATATTTAATTTCAGCATTCTCAGCTGAAAGGACTTTTTCTGCAATTTTTACATGAAGTGTAATCCAAAATCTTTTGTTCAGCTTGAGTGAATATTTTTTTTTCCCCCTTGGCCAAGCAAAAAAAAGAACCTGCACCAAACAAAAAAACCCAAAACAAACCCCTTAGCTACTTTTGGATATTCACAACTGAGTAATGCTCTTGGATTTACAAGCTCCGTAGTGCTGAGCCCACCAGCAATTAGAGTAGGTGAGTTGCTGGGTGCCAGCCATGAAGTGGTTTAGCTGAGCTCTGGTGTGCTTGATGTCCTTCCTCTGCAACTGAAGTGTAAGAAGAGATTCCAGAGATTCAAAGCAGTTGGAGCCTTCTCCATAGTTGGGGGAATTCTCAAACATGCAGTTGTGGCCATCTTCCATCCCCTTCACGTGATTCAGCCAGCGTAAAAGGGCAGCTAACTGGGGGTGGGGGGAAATCTGGCTCAGGTTTGGTTTGGAGAAGAACGCTGGAGAGTAGATGCTTGTACAAAGTTAATCTGAACCATCCTCATTTCTTGGACCTATAAATCTGGGCAGTAAATTGTTCAAGAACGGCTTTCTTTATAAGATCTCCAGGATTTATTATTTCTCTGTGGGATGGAAATTGCGTGAAAAAAACCAGCTTTGTTTAGGTATTTTGGCACTCCGCCATCTTGTTTTAGAAAATATAGTGGGTAGAATTTAATGGAATTTTTCTCATCTGCAGTGTGTTCTGAATTCCTTTTGTGTTTTGGGCAGTGACTTGGGGAAGTACTAATTTGCTTCTGAACAATTTTCACACCCCCATGCTGCTTTTCTTTCGGCAAAGGTTGTGAGCGTGGAGCACACATTCATAGGTGGGCATTGGATGGGTACAATAACTTAAATGTACAATTCTAGTGCTTCGGAATGCTCCTGTTATTCGGCAAGAGAGAAGTCTCTACTGATTAGGATCCGACTGCTCCATGACAAAGTTCATGAGTGACCTCTCACGGGGATATGTTAGTCCATGTAATGCTGAAGACCTCAGCCCAGATAGTGGAGAAACTAGATCAAGGCAAGAAGAAAGTGTCAAAAGAGTTTTTTTGCTCCTCTATAAACTAGATCATATTCCACTCTTTTCTATAGACTACTTGGCGACCGCAGTCCATCTAGCTCTGTGCCACTGCCAGATCTCTGCTTCCCTATCTGCAGCGAGTGACAAGTCGGTGATTTGCTGTCTCCGCAGTTTTAGGACCCCATGAGTTCTTGGGTGCACATTGCCTAATACTCAGAACTAAGTAACTTGTTGGCACAATGGCATCTCTTGTGCCATTCATTCACCTGCCAACTTTTCCCTAGCACAGGCAAATTCTCTCTCTCCTTCCATTAACGCACAAAACAAGACTTGTAGAAGCTGCCAAGAGTCCCCTATAGGACTGAAGGACTTGGATGTCACACAGCATCCTCTCTGGTTGCCCAAGATGAACAGTAACCTTACTGTATTTCCCCACCTGGATGAAAGGCAGCTCACAAGATTAAAATAACAGGCTGCAAAAGCAAATACAGTATTAAACCACATTAATCCTCTGACACAGCATTCATCTAAATGCCACAATGGCTGTGATACTCCTGCACAGGCATGTGATTCATTCGCCATTATTTGCCATAATTATCTTGCTCAGAATTAGAAAGGATTAAATGAAACTTGGTGGTCCATGCACTTAAGAGAAGCAATGGAAAAGAATTTTAAATTAAGTGGTCCTAATCACCTTTGTTAAGCATTTTCCCATAATCTCTGTTTTTAACAACAATTCATTGCAGGAAATGTTAGTTAGTAGCCATTTGTCATCAAACATTAAACACGCCTTTGATTTTCTTGTGATTTATCTTGATATTTTGAAAGAGTGGCCATGTGGTTAGTTGTGTACTACAAATTATGATGGTTATAAAAATTGTAAATTACCTCCCTCTGTGATGTAAGTGGCTGTTCAATGGAACTAATGGAGCTTGGTCATAATGGAGATGTTTGGACCAAATTCTGATCACCGTTGGTTTTGGTGTAATCCTGGAGTGGCCTCACTGAACTCAAGAATTTAAGCAAGTCCGCTTTTGGTTTGGCTCAAAAAAAAAAAAAAAAAAAAAGATGATTTGTGCTATGCCTCTTCCTCAGAACTTGCACTCTTTCTTTTCTGATTCATATTTAAAAATATTTTTTCTACCTGACATGGCATTTAGAAAGCAAGACGCTTTGAGATGAATATAGTATATTTGTTTAAGAACTGGGTAGATCGGAAGATTTGAAGGAAATAATTTTTAAGTCTATATACACAGTGATTATGACAATAATAAAAGTGAAATAGATGTTCAAATGTGGAAACTAAAAGTATGTTAGGACCTAATTTCTCATTTCTCTTACCAGTTTTGTATTAGAGATACAAATTTCTGAAGTACATCCCTGAAGAGGTTTGGGGACCAATTCTAAACCTGTAGTCAAGTTCTGGTAATCTCTCTGAGCCACTTTTCACAACTAAAATACAGTCTGCCGTCCTCACTCTCTGTAAAACAAGTGTGGACGTATTATATTTGGACATTTGCTGTTTGGGATTAAAAATAAAAAAATCAATGTGGTCAAAAGGGGAATAAAGACTCGGATCTACTTCCCGTCTTCTCTCTGGTGAGAAGAGGTGACGGCTGTAGTATCACAGGTCCCTCTGTGGTACCTGTAATGGTCATTGCAGTGGAAGATGGGAACGGTCTCATTCTCCACTGTTATTTCTAAGAAGACCTTTGCACTTAGGCAAAATGCTCCCCAGGACAGCAGTGACTCAGGTGCAGGCTGCTGAGAGCAGAAACAATGTCTTTCACTTATTACCTTGAGAATAATTATTCAGGGCAGGGGTTAAGTTCGCAAAAGTCTGCACGCAGCAGTTTCAGAAATCACACAAAAAATGTCTGTGGTGCAGTCTGAAGAGAGGAAAAGATGAACCTTCCTTAATAAAGATAAGACAACAACTTGCTCTAAGGTAGCCACCTGAAAAAGGTGAAATAGCATCATAAAAAAAAAAAGTGTCTATTCCATAAGAAAAATAAAACCTCTCCTACAAAGATGCATAATTTGCAAAGTTTCAAAAAAAATCAAAATAGTTTTTCAGCGGGGCCACATTGTCCCACACTTTTGCTTCTTAATAAAATACTTTATGGACGTTTGTGATCAACAAGTCACCAGCATCATTAAGTTTTAAGTCATGCCTTGTTGTGACCTTAATAAAAAATGTTAGGATCATGTAGTATCTTAGTTACTCAAGCTTCCATATGGCAACACCTCAGCCTGGCATTGAGACACCAAGGATATCTTTTTTTTTTTTTTTAAAAATAACTGTTTCTGAATTAACGAAAATACAGTTAAGATTGATTGTGCTGCCTGCATTAGGATAATAAGCAAAGACAAACGTAGATATCATTGGGATCCCTCTGATGAATAAATGCTTCAACAACATGCATAGCTGTTGCACAGTTTATGATAATTAATATGTGTTTATTTCTTAATTCTGGTATTTCTGTACTGTTTTATGAATCAGACCTTATTGATTAAGAAAAAGAAGACTTAGAAGAAGAGCAAGGAAGCCCTGTAAAGTTGGAAGCCAGGCATAATTAGTTTGCACAGGTTTTGTTGTTAGAGTTTTAGGTATCAAATCAATAGAGTAACATTAATAATTAAGGACTTGGATAAATATACCAAGTCCTAGATTAGAGCTTTGAGCTTTAAAATGCTCACGTGAAAGGTTTTCCTTAGGCTGTAAATGTTCTAAAGTGCTATAATGTGACTTCTCGGCTACAGATACTGTTAAGAAATACCAGGCTGCTGTACCAGGGAGAGATTTGGGTATCTCCGGGTTGGGGAGTGCCTACTGTATGTGCAGGGGAAGAGCTGGCATCACTTTTGCATGCTTTGTCTTTCCTTGGCTGCAACTGGGGGGGGTGGGGAGGGATTGGAAATAAATCAAATAACAGACAACAGAAATGTTAGGAATGTTCTTAAATCTGGTGTCCTGTGGCAGGACATTGGAAAGCCACACGGATTCCAAAGAGTCCAAGGGACAAAGATGACTCCGGTACCTCCGGCATTCCCCAGCAGAGCAATCCCTCTGCGACTATCATCCTGCAGCTTGCTCAGAACAGGGCAGGGAGAACTCCTCCTTATTCCTCATTTAGTGTGAAGGCAAGTGGACTCCTTGCTTTGCTGACTTTCCTCTTCATATATCATATGAAGATACAAAAATAATTAAAAATAAGTATTAGTTTTCTGTCGTGACAGTCTGTAAGTCAGGAATAATGTTAATACTTCCTCTCCAAGTGGTTTACTTTTCACCATACTATTTTTTAGCAGATAAACTAAACCAGATGTTTCAGTTTTGGTGCAATTAAGTGGCTTTTTGGGTAATATGGCTCACTTCAGATTATCAAAACATATGTATCTCTTACTCCTTTTGAATCCCTTCTGTTAAAACTTTGATTTGGAAGCACATCCAAACCACTCTTGAGTAACTTACTTTAATTATTATTTAATCTAGCATACTGACATAAACTACCCAAAAAGCCATGCTGTAAAGAGGCTGATAATGCGCTGGCTGACATCACTGAGACATTTTCCATTGGCATCGCTCGTTACAAAGAGTGCAGAGAATTTTCTGTTGGACTTGCCTGGAAGGAACATAATATTTCTAATTGCTTTAATAGTTGCTAAGTAAGTAGGAAGAAGATGAGTGGGGAGAACACAAAGTATGTGTGATAATACGATAATCCGCACAGCTATACTGATGTCGTAATCTGTGTGGATAGGAAAGAAAACAGAATATTTTCATTCTGGAAACACACGGGATGAAATTAGCCTAGACTGCGAAGCCTGCTGGAGGAAATGGAACGGTCTGTATGGCTGTGGCTCTACCCGTATCGATGCAAAGTCAGTCAAATTACTTGAAATTGTGACTATCAGCAATTTTTGCTAAGCTGTCTGGCTTTGGAGACTTGTGTGACTCCTGGTGCTGGCTGGGCCGCAGGCTGGTAACCTCTGCCTGATTATGAGTAGTCTTCCAGCTTCTGCAGCTGGGTCTGGGAAAGGTCCCTAGTTTGACCCTGCAGTTATTCAGGTGCTGCTTCTGGCTGGAAGCATGGAGCAAAGCTGCAGCCAGGACCTCAAACTGCTATCTATTCCGCTAAATTCCTGATAACTGACTTAAAAATGTAGTGAGGCTAATGCAGCAATGCATTTAAACAACTTCACAAAGGTGCCTGGAAAAATGCTTCTAATTCAGAACTAAAAACTTGGAGAACCTTTCCTGCGTAGGGATGAGGTGACTTTTTTTAAACCTGTTGCTTCATATTTTGCATTAGTTGGGATATTGTTTCTCATTTTCCAGCAAAAATGGTCTTTAATTTGTACAAAATAATTTTCCTTTCTTTGAAAGAGTAAGAGAGGTCAAATTACTGACATTGTTATTCTGGAGTGATTCATTCTGGTTTTGTTTATTATGAAAATTACAAGGAATTTATTTGTTTCTGCGTGCCTGTTTGAAAGTCATCTGTTGTAGGCATAGACTTATTGGAGGAGGGTTTTGGAGGCTCACGTCGCTCCCAGTAGCTCTTCTTTCTCATTCCTGTGCAGGTGGTGGGACTGGCTCCTTCACATGGTGGCCCAGGTTGTAGGGAGCCCCAATAGCTCAACAGAGCTCTGCAGCCACTGCCAACATGGCCAAGGCACTTGGCAAAAGTTCCCAACTCAAGGTCTGTAGCAGGGCTGGGAAAGATGTTTCAGAAACTGGTTTCCACTGGGCTGTGGTATAAGTGAGCTAATTAGCCATGTGGTTCCACCAGATTCTTGAGGAGAGTTCACTAATTACTTTCATTGTGTGATTACAGATGGAAAATATATTTCAATAGAACTTTGTGTGGTTGCAATCTCTTAAAAAGTTGACCAGAAACCAAGAGATAAGTCTGCAGGACAGCCTTCTTAGCATTAGAATTGTGTAACTCTGCACAAATTACCCAATGTAAGACGGTGAGGATTTAACCAGTAGCAACTTTTCATTTATTGATGACAAAAAACTTTACGACCCCCCGGTTAAGCTAGGAGTCCCACTACCCAGCCTAGTGAGCAAATACTCTCTTTCTTTAATCTCAGTGGCTCATGGCCATCCATTGCATGAAAAATAGTAGGAAGACATTCCTTTCATTAAATGGATGAACCAAAACTAGAGGGATCAAAAATTGAGGCTTTAGGTAGGGTTTCACTTTCTTTGCTTGAGTAATACATACACCCGTTTGCTTCTGCACTGCAATATGTAGATACCGCAGTACAATATGGATATATTCCACTTAGCTCACCCATGTCTATTTGGAGAGTCAGGTGGAGGTGCCAATTCTTACTGGTTTTGGTGGGAATTGCCTCTATGAAGTGCAGGACTAAGCCAGGAGGTCAGAGGGTGTGAAGAAGGTAGGCATTGTCTTATCCTGTTCTCTCCATATTTTCATACAATCATAGAATGGTTCGGGTTGGAAGGGACCTTAAAGATCACCTAATTCGACCCCCCCTGCCCCGGGCAGGGACACCTCCCACCAGACCAGGCTGCTCAAAGCCCCGTCCAGCCTGGCCTTGAACCCCTCCAGGGATGGGGCAGCCACAGCTTCTCTGGGCAACCTGGGCCAGGGGCTCATCACCCTCAGAGTAAAGATTTTCTTCCTGATGTCTAGTCTACGCCTACTCTCTTCTAGTTTGAAGCCATTACCCCTCGTAATAATTTTTAAACAGAAGTGATATTTTTTAAACAAAAGTACTTCATGCAAAAAAAAAAAACCTCTTCATCGTCTTAGTAGCAGAATCTGAAGATCCTCCACTGAGGCCACCCAAGCTCGGGGTTGTGAACGCAGCAAAACAAATGCTTAGAAAAGGCTCTGCAGAGGCTGCACATGGATCACAACAAAACCCTGTCAGACTTCCAGGCTACAGGACAAGTCCAGCAAAACAGTAGCTGTTATCTACAGAGCTGGGGCAGCAGAAGATAGCGGCTGGGAATGCTTGGGCAGGGATGGATTCCTTCATGTCAGAGTCTGTTTTTTACGTGCAACTTTATTTCTCATCTGAGTGTGGTGAAGTTGGAACTAATAAAACATAATGGCTAGTTTAATTAAAACAATTTAGTGGAGACTCCTAGATGCCTTCTGATATAAAAGATACAATTTAAACAAAATATAAGAAGCCGGTCATTACTATCCCAGCTTAAATTTAGAAGAGTCTGTGGATATTCAGTGGATCTAGGCTCAGCCAGTACGCACTGGAAATTTCCATTCCAAGCCTTTATTAATTACGTTTATACAATTTACTTTCATTATCCGTATTTTTTGACATCAGATTCTTTCACTTATTTGTACTGTGTATTTTTATTGTGGATTGTTGGCACAGTCATTCCATATATTATCCGAGTCTATAATTTTGGCTTGAATTAGTGTTTTATATACTGTATTTTAATGGCAAAAGTTAATCACAAATCCACAGTGGACAGAACTGGCACCCTCAGCCTGCTTCTATCTTCAGCTCTGTACTTTAGGTTAGGGCCAGCGAGCCAAATCCTCAATGGCACACGATTGTAGCCTGTGTGCGTGGTCGCGGTGGGATGAAGGGACCTGGTTATTAGTCCCTGATGTTGGCCTGTGGGTCTGGGATCTGCCAAACCCAACCAGGAGGAGAACAACATAGGCAATGGTTGGTGAGGAGGCAGGGACGCAGCATCCTCTGTACAGCAGAACACCAAAGAGGGGGGAATAAAAAGAAATGGGCCTTTTTTTCTTGGGGTGAAGAGACAATCCCATACAAAGTTGATTTTCCTCCCATTTTGGTTTTAATGCTGTTACGCCGTTGGCTTCCATGGAGATACTGCTGATTCATGTTGGCGTAAAGGAAGGGTTAGACCTATGATGTATTTAAACTTAAGGGTCGGAAGCACTTGTAAATCACACTTCTGTTTGTCCACGGAAGAGTTACTGATGGGCAGCAGCAGTGCAGGTGGCCCCACCTGACCCAACCCTTACTTTGCCACATCGGTTTAGACTGGGAAAGAAACTCTGCTGTATGCACTCACCCTTGGACCTCTCAGACGAGCCTTAATTCCTTCCAGCTTCTTAACTTGCAGTGATTATTTCACATATTTTTGACCAAATCCTCCTCTTTGACAAACATAACTATTTTGGCAAAACCATTCAGATTTTCCTTGTAGCGTCGGTCTAACAGAGTTCAGTACAACTCTTTTGAGTAAGGAAGGGAGCTTTGGAAGATTTGTACTCCCTAAAGTATATGAATAAGCAATATATTCTGGCTGAAATAATCTACAGCAACCTGTTTAAGATGATGTATTTGCAATTAACACCTAGTTGTTAGCTCCTGATGCAAGGCAACCTCTTTTTAACACTGCTCTGTACAGTTACCTTATGATAGCAAAAAATTGTTTTCTTGTGGAAGCATAGTTGTTTGAGTGTTGAAAATGAACTGCTTGTCCCTGATATCCCACCACCTCTCAGAATCTTACCAAAATAGTAAAAAATAACTTTGGCTGGAGGATAGCTCTGACTGTATTCAGTATCCTCCCCGGAGCTTGCTGCCGCAGTATCAATGTATCAGATGAATCGATGCTGTCGGTGCAATAATTTTAGGCAGAAGACAAAACCACTTCAAAGAGTGTAATGACTTGAGAGTTTGTCAATAAGATGTCTTAATGTTTTTGACAACACCCATTTTGTTGACACAGTGGGTGAGGAAGCCTGACATCATTTATTGTGTCAAGTGAACAGATTTAGCTGCTGGTGAACCACATGGTAAATTACACTTTTCCCCCTTCCTGTTTGTTTGAGCCATCAATCCTGTTTTCCTTTTGGAAGCTGATGATTACTTTTTTTTTCCCCCCCCCCATCAACTAAAAGACAATTTCATTATTTCTCAGGAAAGAAAAGGAGTGTAATTTCTGAATCCCTCTGGAAGGAGTCTCTGAAGTGTCATTAATTCATATTTAGCAAACTAGTTGAATAAGCTATCCCATCCCATTGCTAAAAGAAAAAGTGAGATAGCTTTATTTATAAGCATGGGTCTTTTATAAGCTAAAATCTGTTTTACCATGCATGGCAAGTTCCCAGCTAATTTAAAACATTTAAAGTTATGCAAAACCACTTAGAGAGTTGAAAAATATGTAAAGATATGTAAAGACACTAAGTATCTTGTTCACTACTATAATAACAGAAAAATCAAGACCATGTTTTGACTTGGGATTTTATCTTTAGAGCTCTTTGCAGAGAGGCTTTTTTCTATACCTGTGCGTGGGTTTAGTTTCTTCTTCAAATGTTTTCCCTTCTTGCCTACTTAATCCTTATAAACTTTGATAGTCTTTGATAATGATTAATATTATTCATACAGGGAAGTCCATAAAGATTGTTGTTCATCGGTATTTGTCTTCAAACTTTGAAGTTTCCTAATTGCACGAAGATAGATACATTAAACAATTACCTAAATGCTCAAAAGAGAAAGAACAAAGGAAATAAGGAATGACGTAATCCCCGAGGGAATCGCCTTTCTCTCTCCAGGAGGAAGCTGTTCTCTTAAAGTTGGCACAACTCTTGGGATGCTCAGCTGTCACTTTCTTCTCACATTTATTCTGAATGAACACAATCCATCCATCAGTGCTTAAGGAGTTTTCTAACAGTACATTGACCTTGAATGCGGCACATTGATTTTCAGTAACGCATCGCAAATAGGGTCGTTACTGAGTCATCCAGCAGTGGATGTGATTGGGAACAGATTTCTGAAATTCCAATACTGTGCCACCTGCCGCCAATGATGGATCGTTCTACTGCTCCCCATCAATCCTCACCTCCCGCTAAAAAATGTGACACCTGTATGAAATTTATCATTATATACAACACAAGGCAAAAACAAACTGCTACAGTGGGGGCTTTTCAGCAGCCTCCACTCCTCTTGTAAGGATGGTTTACAGTGGCATTTATTGAGAGAGGTGCTTCTTGTAAAAGGGCCGGGTGGCGATGGTGACAGAGATGTAAGCACTATAGGGAATTAATGCTGCAACCGGGGCTGAGCAATAGATAAAAACAGCCTGGATCTTAAGCTGTTAGAGGTTAACACTAGATCAATTAGGGTGATTGTTCTGTAGATTGTAATGGACAAATATACGTATACAAAAAGGGCATTAGTGAAATTGGGGAGGAAGAACGAATAGAAATTAACTGATGTTTAAGTAAAAATCAAACTGGGAAAGATTTTGTGTTCTTCTAAAATGCCTGACAGCCTCACCGAGGCTGGGAAAAGGAATCTTTCCAAATGATTCTCTAAAACTACAAGTGAAAGGTGCTTGTGTTTCTTCTGGAGTTTGGCAGGGTCAAGTAAATGACTTCCCCNTTATGCATATAAATGAAAGGGTAAGAACAAAGGCCTGGATCCTCAGAAGTTTTTAGGTCTCTGATGTCCACTGAGATCAAGAAGGATTTGGACACCCTTTAGATTTCAGGCTTATGACTTGTGAAGCAGTAAAGGAGGAACCATTCTTTCTTTTCTTGAAATTGGCATTTGTTTTGGGTACAGTGGTTCTGTAACCAAGCTGATGCATCGATGTTCATTTTTTCATTTAAAAAGCTTAAGAATTAACTACTGCATTGAGCAGGCTGGGAGAATAAATGGCCCGATGGCTTGTAAAGTGGCAAATTTTACATTCCTCCTTATTTCACTCAGTTGCAGCTGATGCTAAGAGTCTTGAAAAGAACTCAATTAAATAGCCTGTTAATTCATTCTCTCTCCGCCTGTGGGTAATTTTGCAATGATTTTATTAAAAATATGTATAACATGTACTCCCCAAGCAGAATAAAACCTGATACCAGAATAGGAAATAACCATCTGAAAATGAAATAAAATTGATAATATTTCCTTACTAGGTATTATTGCTCCTCTCTAATGTCTAATTCCTAGTTAAATCAAGAGGGCCGCCTTGGCCAAAGTACAATGTAGTCAGGCTATTACAGACCACTACTGAAAGAGTTAATATCTATTTTGCAGCTGCTCTATAGCAAAATATATGCCTTTCTCTCTTTAATACCGGCTTCAGCCTATCTGCTGGTCACTGCAGCGGCACCGGATGTTTGAGAAAGTTCTCTGCGTCTTTTGGGCTTTACTTCAGACTTGGTCCAACCTTCTTTGAGCGCATGGGGACGGCTCATGGTGGTCAGTCATCACTGGGCAAAATAAGCCCTCAGCGTGCACCCAGAGGCTGCCAGTAAGTGAGTGTGGACCCTGGAATACCGGAGTCAGATGCTCCTTGTGAGACACACGTCTCACTGGGAGTGACGTCCTATTTGACAGTGATGGGTTGTTTCAGGAATGGCCCCTAAATATCATCATCTGAATGGAAATGATAACAGAGAGGTCCTCCTTTTTCAAAGGATAGTAGCTTTTGGGCCAGCTATGAACAAGCTTTTCTTGACGTTGCTGCAAGTTCTGATGATGTTGAAGGGCTGTATGTATATCTGAAATCTTCTTTACTTCTTCCAGCCTACTTATGTAGGCTACTCTTCCCCCAGCTTTTTTCTGAAAAAAATGTTACAGCTGTTTGGCAGACAACTACGTATTCCAATTAAGTATTAGGCAAGCCATCCAGCATCTTTAGGTATCATGTGGCATATAGCTCCAAGGTATGCATCTTCTAGAAACACTGCAGTCTCTAGGTAAACAGGTAAATTGACCTGTGCTCCTTGCTAAATCTCTCAGTAAGCCACAACTATTTTAAGCATAAGAGAAGAAAAAAATAAAGACAAAATAGAATCCTGCTGGTAGGGAGAGAAAAGAGGAGCCTGTGACTCAGTCTACTCCCATCTCCATTATAAACATCATGTACAGCCTTGGACATCTCACTTAGTCTCGTTGTATCTCAGATTTCTCATTGGTAGAAATGGCATCATAAAACGTTCTACTGTCAAATAGGTCAATTGAGGTTTAACACAGAGCAGTGAATCAAAGATAAAGCACATGAGGGCAAGCAGACATCATCTAAGCAGAGCCCAAGGCACAGAAGTCTGATCTGGGTTTTAGAAATTATTTCAGGGGAGAAGAGGGAAGTTTCAGAAGTGGGGTTTCAGCTGTGGGTTTTGGACCTACGAAACCTCTTGCATAAACAGCCGTTTTCTGTGGGATGGCTGCTGGAACCTCACCTGCTTGGGCAGAGCGAGGCCACAAGGAGGGAGAGGTCATCAGCAAGATTCAGATCCATACCTTGAGTTTTCCCAAAGCGTGAGGGTTCTGGATGCTCGCTTCTGGGTTTGTACCCACCTCCGGTTCAATATAGGTGAGTGTGTGTGCATTTCCCTGTAACAATTACCTTTGAATTCTATTAAATATATTATTACCTTAGTCTAATTATAAGTTAATTGCCTGAGAGAACTCGCTTTGACTGATCTGAGTATTAAAATTTATGGTTTATTGAAATTAAAACCCAAAGTATGTGCTGATGTCAGGCTCGTCCATCTGTAGACTATGCTGGGGGATGATAACTTGGTGAGAATTGAAGAACTGTTGTCACTAAAGCCACTGAAGCTCTTCTGTCTGATCAGCGGAGGTGGAGGAACAAAGCCACGAATGGGGAGAGAAGATAGAGCTAGGTAGCATGGGTTTATTTTGAGCTAAGTATTTAACCTCTTGGTGTCTGACTACTGTAAGACCATATTTAGAATCGTAAAACAGATTATAATCATGCTTACTATTCATCTGGGATGTTGCGAGTTTCAATTTTTTATGTACTTTGACCTCTCCAGATATGTGTTGCTATAAATCTAAAAGATACAGATCATCAGACGAGCTAGTGGAAGATGTTTTATTTGAGATAGCTTGAATATACTTCTACATGTATTTCATAAAGACATACATTTGGTTTAACTCTGGATATCAGAATTAGGTGAAAGCAAATGCAGTTGATGTACTAATATAAACCTGGTTTAGTTTTTTTCAGAAAGTAATTCCTTGTCTGTATATTTTTCTTAGGCACATTTTGCACATATCTCTGGTCACTCTAAACAAACAGCAGAATTTTCTCCCAGCAAAAGTAAAAGCCATTAATATTAGAAGAATTAAGTTGATATTTGAACAGTAAGTCTCATTTTTCAGGGCCATATAAGTCAAGCAGTTGAATTCCCCTCAAGTCCAAAAGACTATGCCAACACAAGAAAATGCAAAAGTTTTAAAGTTAAATTTTACTTGATTTTGCATTTAGTCCGACAAGTTACAGTGTTACTCCAGTGATGTCAAAGAGGCAGCGCTCACAGTTTACTACTTGGTCTGCAAATGAGTGTTTCGTGTGCTGTGAATATGTCTTAATATCCTAATACACTTTAATACATCTTAAGACCCCAAATATTACTGATTGTGATACAATTTTCTTCCTTTCCTTGGGAGATTCTTCCCCGAATTCATCAGGACTCCGGTGTGAGCGAGTGGCCCTGAGTGTTGGTCGCGTTGCCGCCTGGTGAGGGATGTTTCATGGTTAGCTCTTGATGGAGGGCAGCCAGCACTGGAGTGATGGTCCCTAGGTGTCCCCCTCCTGCGCAAACCTTCTGCTTGCAGCAGAGCAGCAGCAACGTGGAAATAACTAGCAGACCTCTCTGCGTTACCCATCTTCAGCTGTACGGAAAGAACGTGTCTGGGAACAGAAAACCATGCTGGATGTTGGAGGGGTGTGGGGTGGGAAGGGGCTAAATGCCCTTAGGAAGCCCTGACCGCCAGCTCTCCTTACTGGGGCAAGAAAAACTACTGTTCACATACACAGATATGTTAATGCTACTGCAGGAGCCAAAGCGGTTTTAAAAAATTTGTTGCCTGAGTTGGGCTGTTTTGGGCTCAGTGCATCTTCCTTGCTATGCCTCCCCACTCCCAGGGAATAAATCCTTGCTGCAACGCCAGTGGTTTAAATGAGGTTACTTCACATTTATATTATTGTGCGAGGGCAATCCAGCCTGGGCTTTCTGGCTAGGAAAGGGTCTTATTTAAATTGATGGGCTACTTCAGGGAGCTAAAATGAGCCCACCGTTACAGGTTTCTTACGCATTACTTGGAGGCATCTGGAGCTGATGCTGCTGGAGAGAGGATACTGCAGCACGTGAACCTCTGGTCTGGTTGGTGAGATGCTTTGTCCCATCATCATCCAGAAAGGCTCAGTCCCTAATTCCCAGGCTGGACCCAGTTTCCCCTTCCTCTGTGTGTGTGTGTATTCAATAAATGGCAGCTTGTTGTTTGTTCCATGATTAAGCCTTTCATTTAAATCAAGTTCGTAGTTGGAAATATCAATTAAAAGATTATCATTTACGTGCTAGTAAGAGAGTGTTCACTGCCGAGGAGCCTACAATCTTACCGTATGCCGTACCTCAGCCATGTTGGCAATTTAGGCCATCAATCCAGAGAATCAACTTCAGCAAGACATTAGTTATTCTTGGAAATTACAGTGCTTGTTTCTCTCTTTTTCTCTTTCTTTTGTATTTAAATGGTAAGGTTTTCAAGCATATTTTTATGGACGTAATTAATGCATGTGACAGGCTTCTGATGCAAGGTGGAAGAAATGGCAATTAAACATCTTGGAATAAGCACATTCCAGAGGGTGCACAAGCGAGTCTTTATGCGGGGCACTGTGGGAGAAAGTGCTCAGCAACAAAGCAGCGATGTGTTTTCATTTGAAACAACAGGATTGGAGCAAAAAAGAGAAAACAATTCATTAGCATTTGTGAGGGAAGCTTGCAATAACCCTCGATGTTTTGTAATCCTGCGGTTTTATAGTCTTCTGCAGGGTAACTTTTGTGCTATAAAAAAAACTTACTTAAAGTTCCTACTTTGGACCCTGGAGATCAGGATGAGGTTAATGGCAGTGACGCTGCTTAGCCACCAGATTTTGTTTTGTGTCTGAAGGGATGTTGCATTGCTGACACATCAAATTCAAGGTAGATTTGAACTTTATCACCATGCAAGTTTAAGCTTTTCTTTCCATCTGCTGATGATGTACCTTGTTACGTGGACGTATTCTCTCTAGCTCTCACGGTGTAACCCGTTCATCGTATAACCAGTTCACCTTGCTGTGCAGGACTCTGCTCAGAGAGGAAAATGTAAATGAAACCAGAGCTAACATTAATGGAAGTATTCATATTTCCAGACATGTCATCTCTGGAGGCTAACGCTGGAGAAAAGCTGATACCGTAGTACGTAACAGACTATGACAGATTATACCCTCTCAGCCCCAGATTGTTCTCCAATCATAAAAGAATAAATGGGAACAATATACGGTGTTTTAATAGAGCAGCCGCCTGAATTACAGAACTCTGGTATGGCATATTGTGGCGTAAAGAAAGTAACCAGGTATTCTTTTACATATTTTGGGTACCCAGATATACCATCCGTTCAGGACTTTTGCTTTTTTTAAACGTTAATCAGAGAATAGCTGGATGCCATGGGATTACTGTGGGACTGCTAGGATTAAACTAACAGTTTTGGTTTTGTGGTATTTGTTAGGAAAACAAGTGCAAAGTTCAGGCTCTCTTCAGAGGCGATGTCCTTGCTCCCTTGAAGGCAGAGGGAGCATCACCATTGACTCCGCCCAGGTGATATCCGCGGTTTAGCTCAGTCCAGCCGAGGTGAAATATCATCTCCAGCTGCCATGGGCTGATAGGAGCCAAAGCCAGGGAACGTGTTTGTCATTTCCCCATCTCGCTCAGGTGTTTCTGCAACCTTCCTTGTCTGTGTTCAGCGATGAAGTTAGAACAGACAGTGGTTAAACTGCATTATCTCCCCATGAGCAGGCAACCACAGTACTCTCAAGCTGTTTACACTGCGAGATAATTAATGGATTTAAACACAGGGAGCTCTGCGATACACGTGCGCCCTGGCCGAGGCCCAGCAGCAGGCTGGCTCTCGCCTGGGTTCCAGGCACCCACCTTGCCCAGCAGAGTGGGGCTGGGGCATCCTCCGGACCTGCCCTGGGCTCCCCGGGCGAGACACCGCGGCCCCGCTGGTTCTTGTCTTCTCCCCCTTGGTGGGTTGCACTGGAGGAGCTGGTCTTCATGCAAAGGGCTTTGCATGGTGCTGAGGTCCATCTAACATCTACTGCTAATGAGCTCCACCTCGGTTGAGGCCCCTAGAGTTCTGGCTAAGTGATTTTTTAGGTTACTGTATTTAAAGCTTACATCAGCAAGCAAAGTACACAGAATACAAAAGTAGCTTTTCTTGGGGCTATAAGACAAGTTAATATCTTGTTTTATGTCTGTATGGAGATACAAGTAACAGTATCTTTAACTTTTAGTACATGTATATACACACCAAGTTGTCACTTTCTTGGGATAAGATTGGGCCTATAAAATGATTAGTGTTCTACTGATTGTTTTAAAATAACTCAAGCAGCATCTGAATTTATTTACATACATGATACTGCCTTTCATAAACACAGCTGTACGCAGAATGCCAATTCAAGGATATTTTTGGAAGTTCATCCAACAGTTCAGCTGGGATAAAGGCAGCTCACTAACCTAATCTCCTCTTCTCTCCCAGGGGCTATGGACCTAGCAGGTAGCCACCACCTCTTTGTTTCTGTGCCCTCAACACCAAGAGACGTGAAGGGGGTTGGGATGATTGACTGAGCCCGTAGCGTTGCTGCTGCAAAGATGTTGGAGGAACTGGTTGCTCCTGCTGGGAGATGCCAACCTGCGCTGAGCAGTAACCACCACCCAGCACACCGTAGCCTTTTCCTAAACGGCGGTCATAGCCAGCTAGCCCAGGTGTCCAGGGCCCGTGGTTGGGGAAAAGGCAACGTGGCCATGGCTATGCTTCCTCCGGGAGCTCTGCCGCTCCAGGCAGCGCCCTGCTTTGTTCACACCCTGCTCATCTGCCGGCTTTGTGCTCTGGGAGCTGGCGCTGAGTGACAGCAAAATTATGGATATAGGTCAAATTCCATTAAGGCCACACCTTTAGCAGCACACATTCACCCTCTGGAATTTAATATTGCTCTTCGTTTAGCGATTTCCTTCTCCCCAGTTGTTTGCTTTTGAATTTAGGATAATATAAGTCATTATTTGAAGTAGGCTATTTAGAAAGCCCTGCACTGTTATTATTTAGTAAGCCAGAGTTACATTATCACTGGCTTCAATCTATGTTTGATGAAAAGATTTTTCCTATTTAAGAGGCAGAAAAAAAAAGTAAAAGTCTTTAATGGTTTTTGTACCTATTCCAAGATCATCAACATGCAGTATAATTAGAAAGTTCTTGTCTCGTTTAAAATCTTTTTTTCTGTCTCATGGGACTTCAGCATTAAAAATGCAAGATTTATGTATATCATATAATTATTTATTTGTAGTTCAGCAGCACTTAGAGGTATCATTCAACCTTGGGGCCCCATTTATGTGAAACTCTGTGTTAGCAATAGCGCTATTGAGTCAGATGAAGAAATCCCAAGTTGAAATTGTGCTAAGTATTGTACAAATGTATTGCAGTGATCACTGGCTGGAGGAATTTATGTTAGAGGTAGTTAAGATGGACAAATAGTTAAGACAGGAGAGAGGAAGGATTACTCACCCAAACACGTCAGATGAGGAATTGAAGAGAATCACGATCCAAGCCCAGATTTAGGTATGTAGAAGGTTAAATTAGGAAAACAAAGGCCCTTGTTGATCTGGTCCTTGTGAGGCTTCACCTGCCTTGCTCAGGGTGCTGGCCACTGAAGCCGGGACTCTCGGAGCCTGCTGCCGTGCTTCCAACCAGAACACCACGGATAAGATCTTTTTGTTGCCTGCTTTTGTTTACTATGAATTTTGTAGGTCTGTGGTCTGGCTCCCTAGAAAAAAAGGACAATGATTTCCTGGCTAATCAAACCTGTATTAAATCTAGAAGGAATCCATGTCACCAGGCAGCCTTCCAGACCGTTTTGAAAGCTAAATACTAACAAGATTTATTATGCCCGTGCTTCATCCTCTTTCTTGGAGGACTGACTGTAGCATGTGACCTTCTTTGATTATTCAGGCTATTTGCTCTTCGTATTTTACATTTCTGAGTTAGGGTAATTCTTGGAAGACAGAAAAAAAACCCCAATAATAAATAGGAGAGGTTATTTTTCTGGCTAACTGACACAATTAGAAGTAGACACTTAGGGACAAATAGTCCCAAGATTTATCTGTTTAAGATCTTCCCAAAGAGCTAGTAACTGACCGAGAGTCAGCGGACAGCTGCCTTCAGTTAAGTGCAGGATTTGGCTTGGTGGGCCCATGAACACAACAGAGTAAGTTTAACTGGTCAGCTGGGAAAGGGAAACGCTCACTGGCTTGGTTGAAGGTCCCTGGAGCTATATAAAGTCCATATCCATATGCAAGTCAGTCCTCCTTCATGAAAAAGCAACTCTGAAAAGGCGGGGGGGGGGGTGTGGTGTGGCGTGTGTGGAATCAACCCAAATGTAGTTTAGAGATCTCATTTAAAGGTTTTGGACTGGGTTTGTCACTTGAATGCTTTATTTTAACAAAGTTAAGTCCCAAAAGCTACAGGAGTGAATAGCGAATTGGGTCACTTTTCTTCTGATTTGCGTAGGGCTTTTGGAATTCAGAAGCAGATGTCTAAATTAATATATGTATGTGTTCCTTGTATTAACAATCCCATTAAACTGTGCTGCCCTTCCCACCCACCCCCCTTTCCAGAAATATATCCTATCATTAGCTGCTATCTGGAATCGACAGCGGAGTAATTTGAACTCTGGCTCCCAAGGGCCTCCTCCTTTACTTCCTGCTCTAGGAATAAGGTGTGTATTGATTAGATATCAGGCTGTAATTGGGCTCCAATCTCTCTGCCTCAAGATATATGATGGAGATGACAGGAAACAGATACCCTGTTGCTACTTGTAAATAGTCTGGTTGAACAAAATGGTTTGTAACCACTTCAGTGCCATAGTCTTTTATTACCCGAATGGGGTTACTTTATCACTTGGTTGATGGCTTTTCGAAGGGAAATAATATCTCTCTTTCTGAAGGAGCTAAAATAATTTTAAACAAATTGAATTCCTCTTTTGAGGACCAAAAATAATTATCTAATAGTGCACAGCTTGGTATAATTACACAGTGAGCATGTCACAGACATAAAATTAATTAAGTCCATAACCCCAATCTGGCATCCATTGACTAATTTTTTTATAAAAAAGATGCTGTTCAGAATAAGGATGTCAAAAGAAGGTGCTTGTAGTAGTTGAAGATCTGGAATTATTCGTGGCTTATCTGTTCCAAGATGTTCTGTCCTGTACATCAACCATACTGGGCTAAATATGAGTCTACTGAAAACAAAAGTGCAGAGCAGTGCAGATGTCTTGCTTCAGTAGGTCACAAAAGCAACTTCTTAAATACTAGTTTGAAGACATACATAGTCCATCTAAGCTTCAAATGAAACCCAGGCTTCTAGTCTTAAAAGGATATTCTGATTGTGGGGCGATTGTCCCACAGCTTGAGAGAAATGTGGCTTTTTGCCATTCATACAGAAGACTTGGAAAAAAATCCCAAGTGCATAGACTGAGGGTGAAAACCCACAGCCTTTTGAGAAGTAACAGGCTTGGGTTTGTTTTCTGAACTTATCATTTGGGCTTTCTTTTAATCCTACCAAAGAGAATCCAGAATAGACAATCAGTTTATTCTGATCAGTGATTTATCGGTGAGATTCTTAGAGCCTTGTGTGAAGGTTTCAAAGCTGTGGACCAAAGTAACTAATGTGTTGCAATAATAAATTTAGCACGTGATAAGGCAAACCACAGGGAAAATAGCAGGAAGAGAAAAAAAAACACATTCCCTGGCTGAGAAGTTATTGAATGTTTAAAGCTTGGGAACAGATAGTTTGGGGAGAAGTGGATTTCAATGACTTCCACTCTGTAAATAAATTGCGAAATCTAATGCGCTAGTACTTCATTTCTCTCTTTCAAGCGTATTTTGGATGGCATTTGTATCACATTTATACCCCAAACATAGTTTGATTTTGCATACAAGACATTTATATTCTGCTGCTCCTCAAAGTGACCTTAATGTGATTTATTGACCGAGAGGTAGGACTATTCTATTTTTCGAGCGATAGCAGAAGGGAGAAGAAGAAAATATTTGTGGTTTTTAATAAGATCTACCATGCATACATATATTATCTCTGCTGCATGTTACATGCATTCCTGTTGTTATTAGAGCTGTGATTTTCTGTTTCTTTTTCTGTAATGTCTGATTTTCTTATTTGCCCCAGTATTGCGCCAGCGTAACTCCACATGCTTCATCTGGCTTTTTTTTCCTACTGTCTTCAACAATGAAGAGAGACGTGGTCTTTTTGTCCCTTCCCTCTCCCATGTGCCATATCTTTGCTCTCGACACATTACATTTAAATCACATAATATCCTTTCTAACCAAACCTGCGAATTCTTTGGCTTTCAGGCAAAAAAGCAGCAGGGGAAAATAACTTCCCCAGTGGTTGATCTGTAGTAGTGTTAGCCCTGTTTATGAAAAGTGTCAGAAAGCAGGCCTAGCAGTTCAGTGCTCTGCTTTTAGATCTGTGGAGTTAGAATAAGAAAATCGATAGGAGTAACACTGGAGTAGGAAGTAACGAACGGAAGGAAAAGCTTTTAGCAGTGATTTTCTTGGATCTCAAAACAAGGTGTCTAACCACAGTGAGGTAATGAGCCTGCAGAGCTTGACACATGCGGACATGCCGAGCAGACGCTGTCATGTACCAGCTTTTAATGTTCCCCTCCTTTGTCTCAGATGGACTGCTCTGAGTTGAAACAGAGTGAAGGTGTGTTAAACAGACTGCACTTTT
Source organism: Dromas ardeola (assembly GCA_013398915.1). Taxonomy (NCBI): domain Eukaryota; kingdom Metazoa; phylum Chordata; class Aves; order Charadriiformes; family Dromadidae; genus Dromas; species Dromas ardeola. Next base: position 1,253,310 of record VYZM01020754.1, on the reverse strand, counting down.
AGGGAACTGAGGGTCCTGACTGGCATTTGCATGTGGGCTGATGGAGGTGCCTGAAGTCCTTCCTGCCCTCCATGGCAGTGGCCACCCTGGTGCTCTCCTGGAGGTCACTGCCTACGTACCATGCGTAACTCCTACAGATCAAATCACTTCTGAGTTTCAAGCATCAGGGTTTCAGACTCGTGCATTTCGGCCCTGTAGTCTGTGACCCAGTCTCCATCCCTCTGCTACTCCCCACAAAAATTCCAACAGAAATCCATCAGGGAAGGTTTGGCTGGGGCAGTACTTTAATTTCGTATGTTTATAGCACTGTCAAACAAAAATGAAGCAAGACAAGATCCACTTAATCACATAGCTAACCATAAAAGGTTAACATTTCATGCTCGCTCATGTTGTACTTGGGTGCCTGAAACGGGGACCAGGGAGTGAACCATTTTGAAGGGCTCATGGGCTTGGTATCTTTATTTTTAACCACTTTTCAGGATTGCTTTTTGATAATCACTATTTTTCATTAGGACCAAGTGGAAGGGGCAATGCAACCGTGTTACACATACACATGCTTGTGAACATATCCAGGCAAGCACTGATAGGTGTGTTCCTCAGGGAAAGCAGAAAGAAGCCACTGTACCTTATCAAACTGCTGGTATCAGCACAGTGTCTCCAGAAATCCTGTTTGGACCACTGAAAGGGTAGGGCAGAAGATCTGTGGAAAGAATATATTAGGAAACTTGGAACATGGGAATTTATGGATGTCAAGGTTAATTTCCAGGGTTATAAATTATGGAAATCATGGCAAATACAAGCTTGGTTTAAGAAAAAAAAAGAACAAGTCCTTAATTTCTGGTTTGGGTTGTGGCATTTGAGATTCTCGCTTGCTCTTCTGCCTGACGCTAACAGTATTTCTAGATGGCAGACAAAACTGCATTACGTTTTATTAATATAATTACTCTTAAAGTAATTTGTCCCATTTCATTTCTTTGTCTCTAGGCAGTTTCAGACACTCAGCAGCCCAGTCAATTAGAGACTAGTAGAATACGCATTTTATTACGAAGGATCAACTAAATGCTGTCAATATAGGATGTACTTACCTTAGAGAACATGTCTACACAGTCTGGTGCTGTCACAGGGTAGCTCCGAGCCACTGGGGCAGGAGCCAGCTTTGGTCAGGAAGCCATTTAGACACATTAGGGTGTGAATGTGTCTGCAGTAAAAAGTTTTGCCTCTCAGGTGGATTTATCTGCATCTTCACAGTCTTACGCTAACATGGCCGTGTGACTTTCAGACTAGAGCTGACGGAAGCTCTGCTGATTTGGAGCCTGGGCAGATCTTACTGTGTGCCCCTCTGTGTCCAACCGTAGGCGGGACTGTAATTCTTCTCTTGCAAACTCTGTTCTCTGAGAGTAGGTCCCTCGGCTTGATCTCCTCTTGTCATGCAAATCAAGCTGAAATCAGCAGAATTAGGTAAATGTAGATGAGATGAGTAAGCCAGCACTCTTGATCCATTAGGACTGCTCACTTGAGTTAGGACGATAGATATGAGCAAGGATTTGCAAGAATAGGGCCTTTAATCACAAGAAACCCACATGGAAAATCTGCTTAATCGGGAAGTCTCCCAGGGAACTGACTGAATAGCCAATGATTCTAAATAGCTTTGATTGATTCTTAATGGGGACAATAATTCTGTTTAATGGGAATATCTTCAGATGATTTAATGTTGCTTTGGGCATTTTATATAACTTGGTCTTATGCCGGTCTTGTTTGTTTGCTTTTCTACCAGGAGTGTTTGATGGTTTTAATGCTATGATATATGCAGGAGGGGCATGTGTTGGGGCACCCCTGCCAGTTCCTGGTTGTTGGCTTGCTCCTTTCGTATCAATTACGTGGGTCGGGTTGCCTTACTAAGTGCTGCAAAGTTGCTGTTAGCTTTGGAAAGCAGAAGTCTGCATTTTTTCACCTGTGCCTTTGCCTAACTGCGTCAGCCTGTGCAGCATCCCCAGAGCATCCCCAGTGAAGAGAGTGTGGAACGGGCACTTTCTCCTCCTGGGGAATTCCTGCCAGCGGGGCTGGGAAGCGGTATGCACAGCTCTGTCTCGGGTGTTTTGCTGTATGAGCTGTACTCCGTTCTGTTCAGATCAAACATTGTTGATAAATCAATGCAAGGGAAGCAGAAAGTTGTTTGGATGAGGATGTGCTTGGTGCCCCCCGACTAAGGGCACGGCAAATCACAGAACAGAATCCAACGTTTTGGCCTTTTTTTTTCCCCAACACATCACAAATATGCCTCATGTGATGCACATTGTGTGCATCTGTCAAAAGCCAGCTGTGTCAGAGCAGATCAGAAGAAAACAGACTGGTGCGAAGTGGAGCAAGCAGTCCAGCTAAACGTGAAACTGAGTAGACTTACTGGCTTAGAAGAAAATCACATTCAATGCACATCCCCAGTGCTCTGGAGATGTGCTTTCTGGCTTTGAAATTTGGCTGTGAATTTGCAGATGCCCAAGCCTTTCTTAAATACTGGCTAAAACAAAAATCCCAGAGATGCTTTGATTTTGCAGATGCTCCGATCTCATCTGAAGCACAAAGCTCAGCTTCCTCCTCGGTCACCAGATTGCCTTAGTTTATCTTCTAGTGCAAATGCTACAGTGTTAGCTACTGAAAGCACAATGCCATTAAAGGAAAAAAAGTTTCTCACCATTCATCCTTCCTCTCCTGTCGGTTTCTTAATTTAAGAACTAATCCTCGTGTCCATTATTGCACTGTATTTCTTCAGGATGTAATGGTGGGAGGGAGGAGCCCAACGGGTAGGACACATTGATGAAGTTCCTCTGTCAGATGCCAGATTTTGGCTGGATTCTTGGAAAATCTTGCTCTTTCTATTAACTGATGTGTAATTCAGAGTAGGGAGATATTGTGTGCTGGTTTCTGACCTTTGCAAACATTAAATCATGAAAATATCTGATTTATTGAATTTCTCCTCCCTCCCCAAAATCTTGCCAAAGTGGTCATGACCACAATAAGTGAACTGAAGTGACTTTGGTATTTGTATCATATATAAAATGTTTATTTTGGGATGTAGTTTATGAAAATATTAATGTAAGATAGTTTTGGCCAGAATGAAGCTTATAAAGAAGTAACATTTAATCATTAGAGACTGAACTGCACTCAGGCTGAACGGCGGTGTTCAAGATGACTTCTTGAATCAATTTATTCTATTTCTGGTATTAAGCTTCAACCTGGCAGGGTCCTAGGGCTGTCCGTAATTCTGTAGATAGTACTGTGTCAGTGTGCTCTTAAGTGCTGTCTGTAGCATTCTGCATTGGATTTATTAGAAAGTTACCATCCTTAAAAAAGTAGGGTGTTTTTTTTTTTGTTCTCTCTTAGCTTGAATAGGCAATAGCATATTTTAGAAGAATGATCTAGGTCTTTCTGTTCTGCACCAGACCATCAGCATGTTTCTTCAATATCAAATACCTTGAAGGAGGGAGCAACTTGAATTAGAATATTATGAATTAACCTCTCTGTGGGGTAAAGGCCATCTAAGTCTACCATACATTCTTTGATCTTGTAAGACATTAACTATTTTGGTCACAATGGGGCTTATATAGAAAGCATGCTTAGTTTTAAACACGTGTACAATCTGCTTGCAGGCCTGTAGTGCCAGGGACTGGTATATAGGCTTAACACAGGAATTTGATCTTCCTCTTCAAAACAAAATATATACTGAGATTGTCATCTGATTTCTTTTTAAAGTCCTTCAGGCCCTTGTGTAGATAGACACATAAAATGTACAGAGAGTGTGCACAGCTCAGGACGCTAATAAATAGGGTGTGAGCACTATTCATACGTTATTTTCTGCTCTTTTGCTGTCCATTGTGTTCCAAAGGTAAAATTTAGGACTGTTTGGGTTTTTTTTTTAAATTTTACAAGATTTGCTTCTAAAGTTGCTGCATTTTTGTAGTCTCTCTCTTAACACGTACGTCTTCCCCATGGCACGTCTGTATGTTTGTGCTGTTCTTCAGGAAGAGCAGTGTTTTCTGCTGGGCCAGCCAGGGCGGGAGGGGACCGCACCAGGTCATCGGTGCCCGGTGCTGCAGGCTGGCACCCAGCCCTAACGAGAACCTTGACATGTTGTTTTGGGTACCATGGGATAGGAACGGTCATTTTACGTGTTTGGGGGAATTTTGGATTTGGTAAGTGGAAACTGGGGAGGGGAGGTAGTATCTGCTCACAGGTCGGGTAAGGTTATGCGTTGCCTGGAGTGACTTTCTTTTGCACAAGCATTGGATCACCCGTATTCTGAGGCTTAGCTCTTCTTTTTTACCCTAAAAAAACCTCTCTCCGTTAGCCTTTTGGAAAATGATAACGTCAGTGAGGTCATTGCGGAATTAGACGTTAGGCAAACCACTGGATATTTTGTTAAATAAAATGGTCCTTGCCAATATTTTGCAATCGGTCCTTTAAGTTTAAACCACATCTTAAAGTTAAAATGTGTCTATGTCTATGGATAGATAGATAAACTTGTGTGTGTATACAGTACGGCCTAAACCCCTCATTAATTATAGTTCTTTTTTTCATTGCAGAGATCTTTAAAATAGATAAACAGCAGTTCTGAAATCTGAACTGGACGGTGAAAAACTTGATGTGTTTTTAAGATACTTAGAAGGAGACGTATACAAGGAGCTGGCTATTTCTTAACAAGAAAAATGCCTTTGAAAAATCTTTCCATAGTCCAGGTATCTTCTTTAAAAACACATCTGATAGGGATCTAATCTCTGTGTTCAATAACAGCATCATTAAACATTAATACATCACAAACAACATGTTTATCATTTTAACATTACTTTTCAGGATCAGGTTTAAATTATGGTCTGTAAAAACAGCGTAGGTCTTGTTCTTTCTGTCTTTTTTTTTTTTT
>VYZM01020754.1:1178534-1239428 GCA_013398915.1 Dromas ardeola | reverse complement strand
TTTTTTTTTTTTTTCTGTTGTGATGAAGAGTAGGTAAAATCCGTGTGGTGTTGCCGGATCAAATGTAATCAGCTGATAGCTGTCAGGTTCCCCAGGAAAAAGTGGACAAATAATGTTGTGATGACAAATTCTCATCACATTCATTTTATAAGCAGAGATAGTTGAAGTTTCATATGTGATGGATCGAAAAACAGTACTCAAGAGGGATTCATACGTTCTGTATTTATTTGCTGCATTTTGTTGGCTATGGGTTTAAACAAAATTGGTTTTGCATCCAAAATGTAATCTAGATGCCTGCAAACAGAAGAAGGCAGATGAACACAAGTCATGTGGGCATCCAATTCCTTTGCATGTGCATGTAAACGCTTCTTTTTAAAATATGGGGGTGGGCAACATTTAGCAGTTTGTTAAAAATATGAACTCTGATTTTTCAAGGTGATGACTTGATTTGCTGTTAAGTCTGGAAAATGTGGATTTCTGACTGTGCCAGTTTGGTACGTCCTGCCTCTTCACAGCCCTGTCAGCGCTGTGACTTAAAAACCTCTTGGAGCAGCATCTGGTACTGCTCATTTAAGTTCAGAAAGAATCCAGATGAAGTGAACCTCTGCTGCAACTCCCCTGTCGTTCTGGCGTGGATGTAGCCATTCCTGCTCCACCTTTTGAGAGAGCGTTTTGGGGCCTGACCCAAAACACACAGATTTCTGAGGTTTTCAGATCAAACCCAGGTTGCCGTAAGAAGCAAGTGCTGAACTGCCATTTAAAAGTGAGTTCAAGTCTTTTATTGTTTTAGATCTAATGATAATAAAGACGAATGCATTGGATTAATAATGCTCCTACCTTGAAATTTAATTTAAAATCCCTTGTAATGTAATCACATTTGGGTGTGCCATTACCCAGATGGAGAGAAATTTGTTTTGTTGAGAAATTACTTTAGCATAGGAATGACTTGAGTTTATTAACAGGGAAAAAACATGACTCCCCTCCCCAACCACTCCCCATGCATTCCAAAAATAAGAAACTCATTTCAACATGGACATTACTGGTTAAAAAATAATTACACATAATGAAATGTCATATTTCACACATACTCCCTGCAAACCACGCTTCTTAGTCTTCCCCAAAACACTGCAGGGTGTAACCAGCTCTTTCTTCCTCCTTCATGAAAAGAATATTTCACAATGGAATTGTGTGATGACAAAAAAAAAAAATGATGCTGGAAAAGCATCACTACCCAGAGAGACATAAGGAATTGCCACAGGCCACTGCATATAATCCCACACGATATTAAGTAGTCATTGTATCTCTTTCCAAGGCTTCATTCTTCTTTTGTGACCTACAGCCTCAATGAGAGTTTTTAACAGAAATAGAGTGCCATGGAACAGCAAATTTGGGAACTGTGTCATTTGACAAAAAATGTTTGGCTTAGAATGTTATTTTTTTTTTTAAATGTATCTTTCAGCCGCTGTCATTAGAATTGTTAAATAACATTAGAAACGTGTTCTGTCAATTACCTTGGGGACAAGTACAAAATATTGGGCTATTAAGTGCGTGCCACAAAAAAATAAAACCACACAGGGTGAAGGCTGCGTGAAGAATTTCCCCAGGTGGGGGTTTGCCGGGCTGGACGCGCCTTGGCACACCTCAGCCTCCTTACGGGGGGTTTCCACTGCGGGGACAGCGCTAATTAGTTGTGATTAGATATTCACAAATGAGGGAGACACTTTCCCTAAATGTTTGTTTGCGTTTAAGAGCGGATTTCTGCAAAGATTTCGGCGCTGACAGTCTCTCTCCAGGAGTACTTCGCGGATGCCGTGCCCACACGTGCACAACGTGTGCAGCCCCCGGTGTGCACCGCGGCCCCTTTACCGCTTAAGTCCTCCTTATTTCTTCAAGAAGGGCTTTGCTGAGACTGATACTCATTTTGTTAAATACATCCAGTATGTGAAGAAATGTGTACGTCGTTCTGCATGGAACAGAATCTCACAAATTAATTTTGTGCCTGAGAACGAGAATATTCATCCCATACAGTAATGCTAACTCAGTTCTAACTGTGAATTTCTTAACGTGGGCAATACTGAGTATCTCTGGAGACGGGCATTGTAGTTTTATGCACTTAGATTTGGATGGATAAAATGGTTTTATTCATACAATATTCCTTTTTAAATATAGAGCGGAGCCCGTGACGTTACAAAGAAAAGAGACTGCTAGAGATTATCTATGATTATCACGACTGCAACAGGCTGGGCTAATGGTACTGAGTTCAAGTTCCTGTGGCAAGATTTTAGCAAATTCCAGGGATTTTTGAGGACAGCAAGAGGGAAACCAAACCTGTTTCAGTTTTCTTTGTTCCTTGAAGCTCCATCCTGAATTAAAATAGGTAGAACTGTTGGGAAAAAATGAAAGGACAAACCAGGCAGGTGAGGAACTGATTGGAAACCACAGGAACAAAATAAAGACGGGGAAAGAGATCTGACAAAACATTTTTAATTCTTTTCCTTGAATAAAACGGTTATGTGGGGGAAAAAAAAATTAAAAATGCTCATTTAAATACTGAAATTTTTTAAATGTTAACCAGACTGAATTCTCTCACTTTAATGCCCCAACCTGCTCCTGCCTATAATTAACAGTACCCAGTGGCAGCATTTATTAACTCCTGTAACAATTTGTTTAGAAAATTACTTTGTAAAATTGCAGTCTGTTTTTTATTGCCGTGCTTTGCTGGATGGCCGGGAGAGGTTGTACAGCCACCCATAACCCACTCCATCCTCAAATCCAGGCATGCTTTAGATTCTGAGCTTTGAAAACCAGCTAAATTTACACCCAGCTTGCTCTGGAAATAAATCTGCTCATTTAGATGAGGTCTCATTTGAAATGGCTTAGCCCAATAATTAATCATTTCGTTCTCTTTATATATTTGTGGGTATTTGAAAGAAGTTTGATTAGTTACCAGTGATTACACTTCCCAACACCCTGCAAAGGAAATAATAAAATAAAACCCGTCAGGCTTTTGGAAAGGATTGCTGGGGCTGAATTTGGGCTGCATTTAATAGCGACTTACTAACTGGCAATTATTTGTCTGCCTTTAACAGGAACTCTGTAATGAAAGAGGTTATCATCCAGGAGTTATACCCAGTGTGTTTTTAAACCCTGCGATGGGATGATAGCGTGCTACGAACAAAGCAACGATGGCTTTGATGTCCCCCCCAGGCCGGGCCGGCAGGAGGAGAGCAGCAGTGCTGTTTCGGGTGGCAACGAGCACAGGTACCCACCGCCCCGGTCTCCTCCCGCTCCGTCATTTGGGCTAGAAATGCAAGAAAACAGACAAGCTTCCAGCTGCTTACCTGTTGTTTCTAAAGGCACTAAATTATTTTAAGGAGTCCTGAGATTCAGGTCTGAAGGTGTTTGCCTAATCCCAGGGTTTTTTTTGCTTGGAAGTAGCTGCAGAGGGGAAAAGATCGTGTCAGTCTGAGTAGATATTACACATCTAATGCTGCCCGTCGTTTCTTATCTATATCGTGGCCACAGTGGATGAATGTCAGAGTTCGACGTACCCATGCTGTTTAACCTGGTGCTATTATCACAATGACCTTAACCAGCTAGGCAGTTCACAGAGTAGGCACTAAACAGAGCATGAGATGAATTTAATGGATTACTAGGGAGTATGTTATTGCAAGGAAAAGCACCTGTGGAGCAACATATTTACCTCAGTTCCACTGAATGAGCATGTTGAAAGTGAATTGGCACAACCTTCTGCTTTATGAAAGGAAGTATTTTGTCATTCTTCATGCTTTCATTAAGAGGATTTAAGGCAGAGGATGCTGAAATGGTTCTGTGTTGGCATCAAAAAAAAAAATCACAGATTAATAGTGAAGCTTGAAAATAGTAAAGCATCTGATTTTTGCTTTTTCATCAACAAGCCTAATAAACCAGGATGAAACTATTAACATACAAATAGACAACCTTCTGATTAAAACAGCAGCAGCCAGCCCAGCCTGAAAAAGACCTCTTCACGCAGAAAGCAATTATGATGGCGAATGTTGTCCGATGCACTTCCATTTGCAACAAACCTAGAAAATCAAAATGTAACCAATGATAATTTTGCAGAAAACACTGGTGTTATTTAAAAACTAAGATGCTCTTGATTTTTATGGTGAGGATTGGCATTTTAGAGGCCCCTAAATCTCCCGCAAGGTTTTACTCCTTTGAATTTCTACTCTAGACATATACTATAACCAAGGAAAAGTAAGCCCTCGGGATAAAGCGTTGTGGGAAACCTCCCCAGAGTAAAGGCAGAAATTATCCTAGATTATACTGCTGTAGTACACTTACTTTGCTTTCCTGCATCTCCCCCAAGATGATTTTCTGTGGGAAGAATATACTTACTGACTTAACCATCATTTAACAATCTGCCTCCTGACGATGATAATCTAGTGGAAAGAAGTTTCCTGATTTTTAAAGTCAGTCCATGGCAACTGATACCTCTAAGCTATTTCAGCTTTTGCATAAAAGAAATTTTGTTTTGTCATGAAATGAATCACTGGCACAGGAGAATTGTCCCTCGTGACAAAGCAAACCCGGTTTCCTGTTTACATGGACCCAAGCGTTCCTTGCAGGAACCATCGGGAGAGCCTGGCCAGAAGCATGTACCAAGCCCTACGGAATTCCAGCTCGCCCCGGTTCAGAAAGGGTGTAAATACATGCCTAAATCCCTCCTCATTTAGGAAAGTGCAGAGGCTCGGCTGTAATTTAAAGCATGTGTTTAACTCCAGTTGATTTCCAAGGTGAACACATGCGTATGTTGAGAGATATTTTTTCCATGTCTTGAACCTCAACAGACCCTGCTCCTTCTGGAGGAAGGAGTCAAGGTACATTTTTGCAGGTGGAGGTGGGGGTACCTATAGAATTAGCTGAAGGAATCCACTTCATTTCACCTGAGAGAAGCAGTTCTTTTGGATGTTTTAAAAAGAAATCTTAACATGGTAACTCCAAAATGCTGCCACTTTTTGGTATCTGCCCTAATTTTGACATTGAGACAAGTACGCTTTTAACATGTCCATGAGCTCACCATTCAGTTTCCTTTTCTTTTCCTAGAACTTATTTTGAATATTCCTTGCTAGCAGGACATAAAACTGGTAACTTCTCACTTATTTAGGTCATCCAAAACCTGATCATCATATATTACAAAAGAATTCAGGGCTGGAGCGTTGTGGAGCATGATTTCTGTGTCACACAGAGTTAAAAACCTAATTAGACAGCTAAAGTAGCCTCCAAATGTGCAGACGCTCTTTTGCGCTCCAAAATAGTTGCATCAGCTATCAATCAAGTGGACAAATGATGCAGACAGGCAACTGAGGGTTTTCATTTGCGAGTAATATTAATTGTGGGTGTAAAATGAAAGATATAATAAGTGATGAAGGTGCCACTCAGTACTTGGATGAAACACTTTCTGAAGTTAACTCCAACTTGCAAACAGGACACTTCTATGAGTAAATAAAATTTCATGTCTGCACTAACCACAGTACGTTCTTGAAAAAATATATAGAAGTGCCCATTGATTACTGTTCTCCTTGATTTTGGTTTTCGAGCACTGTATTCTGGCTCACCGTTCGTTAGTCTGGAATAATTGGGCTGGGAGAGCAGCATTCAGACCTCAGTTCAATATGCAAGGCAAATAAATTATGCAATTACCTGATAGAGAGTCACAGAGTAGCATCATATGGAAACAAATGGTGCCAAATCAAGACCACATGTTTTTAAGAGGATTATGAACTTGAGAGATATGCAGCTAAATGTCATCTATTCACGAAGAATGGAGGAATTTGAAAAAAATTCTTTTGAAGATTCTCGTGAATATAGTAATTTTAAAAACAGTTGCCAGGATTTTTCTGAGGTCAGTGTCAAGGAGTCTGAAATTCATGCAGCAATGACGCTGTTCCTGATAATCCTTTCTGAACAGGACTCCTGATACTCCTTCGCTAGGGTCTGATCGTTTACCCACGGAAGATGGCACAGCTGAACCAATGATTTCAAGTGATTGACTCCACGAGTTTTCAGTTGTTTAAGTTTTTTAGAAATCTTTTTAAAATAGACTACTCTTTAGTTACAAGGTTTTAAAATTTAAAAATCTCGGAGATGCTTTCTGTTTTCTTTTTTTTTTCTATAAATAGTGCATTCATGGCATTTAATTCCCTATGTTTTGCAGCGCCGTGACAAAAGACCTTTATATTTTCCCTATCTAGATACTGAACAGAGCTCTTCACCTCACGTCTTGTCACTGAGGTCTACATGCGGTTGCTAAGCCTCCACTATCACATAAAAGGGTGGAGACAGGGTAGCAGTTTTCTCTGGAAAAGAGACAGATGATCGTGCCAAGTCGCATAGAAGTATTGGCAATAGCTTTCTTGGGGAGAGATTGAGACAGCTTTTGACAGGAGCCAACACCCATTTTCAGATGAAAAACGTTCATCCCACCATCTATCTCCTTAGTCTCTTCTCCAGCAGACACTTCTCTGGGAAAACACCCACTGCTGCGTGTCTGAAGCCAGTGGAAATCCTGTGACTTGCTCTGTGGTTCCCAAATCTGCAGTACCCACCCTGCCTGTGCTCATGCTCGCTTTTTATTGCATTTTTGCCTGCCTTAAATACTATGAAAGGCCAACTGGCTACATTTAAACATAAGAATGTGAGTGAAACAGGTTTCTCCCTGCTTGTTTTCTTGTTTCCATAGACTTTAAGGTGATGTCTTGTCTCATTTGTCCCATTATCAGGCTGGTCTTCTGACAGTTTGGGGTTTAGAGTGTCCCATCTGCCGGCAGCAGGAATCTAACGGAGCTCGTGTCTCCTGGGATTGATGTGGAAGGGATGAGAGGGAGCCTGCGGTCGGTACGTGCACTGCTGGTTCAGGCAAAGTAGGCTCTGCATACACAAATGATGTAATTTTGGCTAAATTCAGGCCCAAAGGAGTCACTCTTTTCTTCTGTTTTTCTCTCACGTGTGTATTTTTAGACTAGCTATAGTTTGGATACTAGCTCGCAGAAGTCCCATTCTCTGAATGGTTTGGGGTTTGGTCTTGGGACAGGGTCATATAAACCTGTTCGTTAGTTAACTCTTGTCAGCTGAATTCAAAACCGTGTGCCCAGGTCTGCTGTAGAGACCTGAAACACATAGCCAAGAGGTGTTGACCATTCCCAAATCATCTGAAATCACATTGACAGATGCAACCGAGTAAGTAGTCAATTTTAAAGCTTTTGTATAGAAGACAGTAAAGATCCTTATAACTAAGTCATTAAAGTACGTTTTAAGAGTGAAAAAAGGATGAGAGAGTATTTCCAAATACACAATTCAAAATACACGTTACAGGATTGCCAGAAATTTTTGGAAATCGAGGAGACAGCAGTATATCCCATTTAGATAACCGAGCAGGAAACGAGTGCTGCGAGCTTTGGAAAGCCCGTGGAGCACAGGGATGGGGATCAGAAGGCAGAGGTAAGGGAAGGGCACTTTGTGGGCTTTATTGTGTCCCAAGACTCTGCATCCTATTTTCTACACTAAAGGAACACATCGTGTTGGTTTTCTGCAATAAGCAGGATATTGTTTAAGGTTCTTTTCCAACAAAGTATTATCAAGGGTTTTTTTGTTGTTTTGCTTTTAATTGAGGGCAGCAGTAAAGTTCAGAGCACCGTATGCAGATGTTACAGGGACACGAAAGTACAAGATAAGGTGCTTCCTACCACAGGAAGGCTATTTTAACAGTTGGGTTTTAAGCTGATATTTACGAAGGAAGGAAAGTCAAAGGCAACAATAATTAATGTCATCGTTATGGTCCAGATTTTCAAAGAAACATAGTGGGATTAGGAGCTCAGTTGCTTCAGCTTTTCGAAGCCTTTAGCAAAAGAGTAGGCAGCATTTGAAAAGACAATGAGCACCAAAATACAGGGAATTTTTTTTCTAATTTTTATATAAGGAACCTATGTTCTGTTCATGTATACGGATTGCAGATGGAAAAGAGCGTTGACAAAAGGGAACGTAAATTCACAGGCCTCACCATCTTCCCTCATTAATGGTTCTCAGCAGAACATGCTGAGCTTTGTGACTTCTTATTTATCATTAAAACAATTTTTGTTATTTGCTGAATGCTTAAAATTTCTTGATAATTTGGGAAGGTGGCTGTTTATCATAGGGAATGATAAACAAAAGCAGCGAAAGTCTTTTCAAATGGGTTCGTTTGCAGCCCTATAGAGCTATGCTTCATGAGTTTATTTGCATCGTCAGTAGAATCTAAACTAATTTAATTCATGGCGGGGAGCGCATGTTAATGACTTCGCTGGGTGGTTAAAGGTAGTGCACGCCTCCCTCCTTAACTCAGAGGTTCTGATCTACAAGCAGGTCAACAGATCAAAGACCACGTGCTAACTCATGGGTGGTAAGGACCCTTTGTCAACTGGATTCATGGTGGCCGTGTCATCCTCCATAGATACTCTTATACATCACAAAAGCTACCGGTGTGTTTGCTACCACATCAAACAGTTCGGCGGCTGAATTAGGTGCAGAAATGAGCTATATCCCTACCCAGCAGGACGAGGGAGAGGAAGGGAGGGAGCTCTGTTGTCAGCTGAACAGTATTTATGCTTTCCCAACTTCCTCCCTTGCGGGCTTGTTCTGACTTCGACAACTCTCTGGCCTTCACAGGCTTGAAAAACTGCATAAAGGGAAGCAAAAGAAAAGGTATTTCAAGGAGTGAAATTAAGAATTGTAAAGATCTTTGAATAACTAGTGTTTTCAAACTGGGTTAAAGCAGACTTAGAGTAATCTGACATGATGTAATCCTAGTGAAGTTGCAGGAAAGCAGAAATTAAGTATTTATTTGGGGTATTACAGTGTCTAGTATAAGATATTGTTAAGTACTGTCAGTAACTCATTATATATTTATTTTAAAAAATAAGAACTTAAAAGAAAAAAAGAAACTTCAGATTAGAATGCAGTTGCTGTACATGCATTAAACATGCTTCTCCTTCTGTTCCACTAATGGATCCTGACTGCCAGAACAGCGAAACGAACCATTGAAATTAGCGGAACTAAGACCCAGATCTATTAAAAATTTTCATTTCCCTCCAGTGTAGAATTTCAGACAGATCCCTGATTTCTGTGAAGCATTTCCAAAGCATCACAGCTATGCTGCAAAATGAGTTTTCTGTCAAAGGGAACGAGCGTGGTGGTAGAAGCCATCGAATCTTCTGCTTCCTAATGGCCAGGCAGCAAAGACATGAAAAACAAAGGATGAAGCATCTCTCGTGGCATATCATTAACGCTGGTGGCAAGTTGAGGAACTACTGGGGAAAGAAACTTCAATAGCAGAAGAGGCTGAGATGAATGAAGCAGTAGTCATCGGCATGGAAATGCTACCTTAATTATACTGGGTTCTAAAAAGAACTAATTCAAAGCAAATATATTGTACCGAAAGCTAAAACTAGAAGGTGCAAGCCTCCCATTTAGGCTTCACCACCAAGCAGGAGAATCTGAAGTGTGGTTCCTCAATCTCATCAGAGGTGCCGGAAAATAATACCTCTTATCTCTCAGTCCTTGGTGATCTCGCGCCGCTGGAAGAGTCACTAATCTGAAGATTTTCACATTCTGAGCTAAAATCAGAGATGGAATATTATTGCAGTTGGAAACTTATTTATGAGTCATCAAACAAATAAAACATGCAAGGGAACTTATTGGCTATACCAGTTATCCTCTTAAAGGGAAAAAATATTGAGGAAAATAACATTAAAATATGCTGCAGAATTGTCAACAATCCGATCTTCAGTACAGAGCACTTATCAGGAAACCCTCCAGTATTAAGTTATGCTTCATTTTTACTGCTGCCCAAGCATGCTCTGCTTTTGCCAAAATAATGGAAGTCTGAGCCTTTGCTGGGAATTTCCATACTTCTGTGGCTTTAAGTTATATCCTTCAATTTTTTAGTGTTTTGTTTTTTGGTTTGTTTTTTTTTTTTTTTTTTTTTGGTAATGGGAAGTTTTAGTGCCTGGAAAATTTGAGACACTAAAGGAACCCAAAAAAATGTATATGTAGGAGAGGGTTTGGGTTTCTTCTGAATCCTGGTCAGACTCTGGAAAACAGAACCAAACCTCAGAACCAAAAATTCCTTCGTGATTTTTCAACATTTCTGCTAATGCCGAGTTCCAGGGTCTGGTTTACATTGGGAAACCTTGACTCCTGGCTCCAAAGGGTTCAATTAGTCAAAATGGTTGGCAGATGGAAAAAATAATTAAGTTCCATCCAGTGTTTTGTACAATAAAAATAGACTCAAGACATAATGGCCTTACCTTGAACTTTGCAGGCCAACGTCACATAATGATAAAGAGAGAGTCAGCTTTTCAAACCTGGATTATCTGCCGGCACGCGTACGGAGAGCCAAACTGGGCTGCAAGGGGGAGAGGCACCAGCATCTAACCGGCTGAGCGCGTGAATATTATTTTAATGATTTTTAGCCCAGATTGAAGAGTCAAATTCTGGCAGTGAGAAATAACTTGACATGGATATTATGAGATTACCAAAACCTCACAATAGTAGTAATAACAATAATCATCTGTTATTTGAAGAGATGCTGAAATTCATGGAAATTTTAAAATATTATTCTTAGAAATCTTTCTCCTAAGTGCTTTGTCTTTCCTGAAGGTGACAGAAAAGCAGATAGATAGCACTTTTGACGAACAAGTCGTTTTTGTTTTATGCTTAAATACAGACTTAGCTGCCCAACTTGCAGAACTTGACTTTGAAAATACAATTATGGAGCAGAAACATAACCTGTGCCCTAATTTGACAGCAAAATTATTTTTACTTATTGTCGTTATTATATTTACCATAAGATAGGTGGGGCAAAGAATTATACTTGACATTAAACAACTGATCATTCTGAATAATTAATATATTCACAAAAAAGCAGAGGCATGTAGGGAAAATTTGCAAATTGGGAAGTGTGACTTATTGCACAAATGATTTGTTACAAATTAAGCTCTAGTGAAAATGTCATGGCCAAACCGATGTTTCGGATAATAAATGATATAATACAGACAATAAAAAGTGGACAATTCCTCCACCGTTGTCAATGACGGCACCTGGCAGTACAGGGCAGATGGACTAAGAGATTTATCTCTAAATTACTAGAGCACAGCTGAGGTTCTAGATTGTAATGTTAATAATGTTTTCCAGAAAGCGTAAGAGCTCCACATATCCGCACTTGTACATCTATGGTTTTACATCCGCTCTTGGCCATAACTCAGCATTGGATGGAACTGGATACTTAACATCTAAAGAGATGGAGAAATAAATTGCGTTGCTCTCTGTGCAAGTCTGATCAAGCTCTGAAAGGTGAGGTAAGTCTGCTTCCTATTGCTCACGTCCTTCCTTCTGTTCCCTAAACCTTTACCGGGTCTGATTGCCATCTCTTTCCCTCTCCCGTATCCCTCCTCTGAGGCTACCCTGCCCCACCGGGGCTCTAGCCCCCATTGCCACCAGATGTTTCTCCATGGCAGCAGGGCTTTGCTGTGTGTCTGAGCAGCGTTGCTGATGCAGGGTGAGGACAGGCGTACGCGGGGTGGCTCCCGACATGATATCATGAAGTGTTTTGGCAGCGCTCGTGTGGTTGAAGCACGTGACCGGTGCCGCAATGCCAGCATTTTAAAGAAGTGATGTTCACATGTTTGCAATTGCTCTGATGGTTTGGACTCCTCTGAGTGTAAGCAGATGGCCCCCACCTTTATCTTCAGGGAGTGTCTTGTGTTTATTCGTGGTGGTAGTCCAGAAAAGCCACCGAATGTATCCCAAGTTATATGGTATTTAGAGGGATAAAGATGTTCAGCTAAGCCTGGGAATCATTAGGTGGCTGCCTTGGAGCCAAGGCTGTTTGGACAGGGCTCAGTTTCACAGCTGGCAGAAAAAGGAGAGTCGTTTTCTCCTTCAACTGCTGAGGCTGTCAGCAGCAAGCTTGCTGAACCACCTCACAGTTCTTGGAGGTTCGTGGGATGGTGGAGTGGATGTCCTGTTCAGTGAACTCTAAAGGCATCTTTTTGGTGTGTGTGTGTGAGGGGGTGTCTTTAAATTTGGAGCCTGCTCTCTATTGTTTCATGGTTTGGGTCAGAGCGTTGGAGGTGTCTGATAGTCTGCTTGGGATAACAGTGGTGGATCCTGGCATTTAAAGTAGGAGGTGGCAAGGGTGGAGGGTCTCAAGAGGCAGAATTTTTCCTTTGAATCATAATATAAATTCATTCCACCTGAGCCTCCAAGTGAACCTTCAGAGCCCTGATTTCTCTAATCTCTCAAGGACCAAGCTCCTGGGTTCAGCCTGTCCCAAAGCGCATGCTTCTGACTTGACACAGCTGTCCTAGAGGCCAGGAAAAAATCAATGTATACCATTGTGTTAAACCCAGTGAGGATTAGCAGAAGGGATGTGCTAATGAATTCCATGTGAATAAGCTGCAGCAGACCAGTCCTACAAAGAACAGAAATAGTTTGGTAGAAAACCGACCTGGTTTGCTTTCCACCTCGGACTGCTCGCTGCCAGGCTATTACTCAGGGCAAGGGCTATTCCCTGGGATGCTGCTAACATCACCGGGGCGGTGTGAGGTGTGGTACCCTGTCCTGCGAAGGCAGAGCCGGTGCTGCGCAGATCAGAGCAGGCAGCACATCTTGATGTCTACTGCGACTCAGAAGGTGAAGGCTTTGATGTATGTCCAGGACCTGGCCGCTATGATGCAAGATGCACTGCAAAACCTGCTTTTCAGGGAGCACATCCGTAACCAAGGGATCTTTGCAAACAAAATCTTGTCCATCAGGAAGCCTGTATCAGTGATTGATCCTTGCGAGTTCCTGAAGAGGAGTTCCTTGTCCTAGATTTGATGCTAGTATCCTCCAGCTCCTGGGAAGCACAAGCCTGTCTCATGCTGTTACATGAATAACCAAAGCAAAGGCTTTGGGTTTTCCTTCCAGCTCAAAAGCACTTCAGTTCCAGCATCAGCGCTCCCGTAGAAAACTCTTAAAACGATTTTTTGTGTGATGTTTTGTAATTTAATTTAGTTGCAATACCTCGCTTACGAAATATACTGCACTGAAAGCTTCTAGGTTTTCACTAGCGGAGCAGCTATGCCAAGTGGCTAAGAGAAACTGTTGTGACAATTTTTCTACTTTTCTCACCTGCTTCTCTATAACTCACCGTCATCAGGTTTGCTTCTTTTCACTAGCCTGGCTGCAGCTCTTCTCTTTGGCAATGCTGCTGGTTGCTCTCCCGTGCCCATGTGCCTGCACGCACAAACACAGGCTCGGGCAGATGCTCGTAACCTGACTTCACAATTCACCCCTCTCCTTTGCTAATTGTAAGAAAAAAAAAGGAAAGGAGGAGTGAAAACGCAAGTGTTACACAGAGGAATGAGGCAAAAATAGAAATCTACGGATGTGGTGGTTGTAAGGGATGCCCAGAAATTTCCTTCTGGAGTCTCGAGTCTCTTTTAATCATCTCTCATACTTTGCTTCACTGCCCTCCTTTCAACTGTTCAGGCCAGGTTGCTTGGTAGACTTTTACTGCCAAATACTGTTATGACCAAGCTGCTCTGATCTTTAGCCAAATCTTAGGAAAGAAGTGGGTGTGCTGAAACATTGGTGAGCCAGTGAGGGAACTCTTTACCGTGGCTGGAATGGCAAACATGACTGTACAGATGAGAGCCGCTGGAGTAGGGCAACAACGCTACCATGATTTCGGCTGCTACAGGCAGGAAAGAGCAGCCCTGAATGTCTAGAACCTGCAGCCATTTCGCCTACAACCACCCTGATGTTAGCACAGAACACAGATAACACGAACAACATCTTTTAAGGTACTGGGTACCTGAGACGACCGTCTGGGCTTTGCTGACGTGTCCGCGGGCTGTGCTGACTAAGTGCAGATCCCCGGTAGGAATAACTGAGACTGACTGAAACTCGTGCCCACGCCGTCCCGGAGAGGAATCATCAAGCAGGCAGAAGGGCTCCCGTTGGGCTGTCAGGGCTGCGTCCCCCCTCCTCGGGGCTCGGGATGGGCTTCACGGCGCTGCCCGGGTGGTTTTGGGCAAGGGCAGCCAGAAACACGTGGCCGGAGAGTGAGGAGAGGCAGGACTGGGAACACAGAGGCTTTCCAAGTTCATCCTGCTACAGCACGTTAAAGAAGGGCTGAAACACCATTTAAGCGTACTGATTTCTGTAAGACCTTGCTCCATTCTAATTATTTCTAAAAAGAAATGCCCGAGCAAAAGAACAAAATAAACCTCCAAGCATGCTGTTCACAAATGCAGTGAGCTTGCAGGTTCCCAGATCTTACACTGACTCCGTGCCGTACATCTGCAATAAGGGTGGCTCTATTTGCTTAGCAGATGCGCTGGAGTCATGTAGAGTTCAAATTTACTCTACCCATCAAGATGCAAATCCCAAATTTCGTTCAGCGTCGTCCCGTTGGTAAGGATGTTACGCGCAGGTCGGGATTCTGTCTCCCCCCAAGCCCTTTAAATGTGTTTATTCATTTTGTTTATTTTCATTTCCCAGTTTCCACATGTCGCTCAGTCAGATTTTCTGTTAGCAAGACTGATAGACGAATAACATATGTTACCCCACAACTGACCTTGAAGGGGAACTGAAGAAACCGTCTTCCCTAGGGCTGAGATGTAATTCAGACATGAGCTCGCTCTGTAGAGGTCCTTTCCTGAAAAGACGCCGCCAACTGCATTGCAAGCCCTCAAAACGTTTCTGCTGGTATTGATAGCAAAGCGTGAAGTGCGTACCAGGGGGAAGGCGAGGATTTAGCCTTCTGTGCCATCCCTCCCTCAGCTCTCATAAGCAAAGCAAACAAATTCTTTGTGTCTTAGAAGAATCGGATAATTCAGCCAACTCGAGTCGTTTCCGTGCAGTCATGGCTTTTCACCTGGGGGAGTAGGTTTGCTGATCCTGCCCAGGTTAAAATGACTGGAAATCAATGTGGTTTGACAGCTGCGGGGAAAAAAATAAATAAATGGATGTACAAACTGTTGAGCAACAAAGGCTCTTCAAGCAGATACAAAATGAGACACAAAAAGAGTCTATGATCCTCCTTCTTGATTCATGGCAGTCTGGCCAGTCCCAGTCCCATCTGATAGGGTCTGTCTGCCTCTTCCCCAGTGCTGTCCGCTTCCTCGCACACCCTGCTCAGGAAAAAGAGACACGGGTGGGCCATGCTCTTCTCCCTTTTCCTTGTGTGGCCAAGCTGGGCATGTCAAACCGAGGATGGGTACGGACGCGTTGCCTTAGGCTGATGTTGCAGTCTGATTTGGTGGTACCTCCACTGCTGAGCTCACTTTGCCTTTGAAACA
Organism: Dromas ardeola; assembly: GCA_013398915.1. Lineage (NCBI taxonomy): Eukaryota > Metazoa > Chordata > Aves > Charadriiformes > Dromadidae > Dromas > Dromas ardeola. Next base: position 1,224,060 of record VYZM01020754.1, on the reverse strand, counting down.
GCAAAATGTGGGAGCCCTCATCCATGGAGCCCAGCTCCTGAGGACATCTGTAGGGGGGTGTTGTGGGTGTCACTGTGAAATGGTGGTGGTGCAAGAGCCTGTGCGGAACTGGAGAGTAACGCCACGGGTCTGGTTAGACTCACTTGCATTTATCACTTAGACCAGTGGTCCAGGTCATGGAAATAAGGTCTGGAGAAGCAAGTTGAGGTTTAATTTGGAGTCACACAGCTCCTGCAGGCCAGCTGGATGCTCAAAAGTTGCTGAATTTAGAGCCTTCCATGGTAGAGGCTCCATCTCTTTTGCCTGTCACCCCCCATAGGCATCAGCTTTCCTGGTCCTGCCACCCTGCATTGACCCCAGGAACTCATATGAATTCCCCCGATTTTTCTAGTATCTCCAGGCTGTGGTCACTCTTCATCCATAGTTTGCTTCTGTACCTGGGGAACACGATTGCTCTGCTTCCTACGATCATTCAGAATTGAATTATGTCTTTACCTCAAGGGTCGGGCAGTTCGGGAAGGGGTCAGTCCATGTGAGCAGGTTTCATATCCTTCACACCCTTCCTTGTTAGCTTGCTGTCACCCTCATGTGAAATTTCAGCTCAACGCTGAATTACAGGACAGAGAGGAGATAAATGTTATGTTCAGCATGACTTGCCGGTTTTGACACACAGGAGCACTAAACATGCACCCGGACAAAATCCCGAAGTCATGCAAATTTGAATCCAAAAACCTGCCTCCCCAGCTATCACTTAGTAACAACTTCATATAATTTTTGCCGTGTAATTACAATGTCTTTCCTGAGCCAAAAATGAAATTTTCTTTACAGCAGGCAAGTCTTACGTAAAATTAGTTTTCTCTTTAGTTTCTGTCAGTTGAATGTAATTTTTTTAGCTCTATTTGAAGAGACCCATTGTGGGAGATAACAGATTTCTTATCTGAGTACCTTAGGTTAGTGGGGAAGGAGAAAAGCGAACTGTGTGCTTAGATTTCATCTGGACCCGGTATCAGCCAAGGTGCTAGGGTCAGTGGATGTTTCCGCAGGTTTGTGGCTACCACCTATTGCTGGCACTGTATTTAGGCAAAGTATCGCTAACGAAGCTTTTATAAACATTTGTTAATGCTCATGGCAGCCCAGTAATACCTCCTGTTATGACATCTATTTTAAGGAGAGGTGAGCAGGGTCATGTACACATTTTCTTCATATTTTCATACTGGGGCTGCTGATCTTTGCTGATTTTTTCAGCTCACCCATGACTTGCTCTCCTGCAGCACTCAGCAGCTCCTGGGAGACCTGGAGCTTTTGATGGCCATCACCTTCTGCCGGTTTGGTGTTTAGAAATCCTCCCCTTGTTCCTTTCCCCCTTCACCTCACCCTGAAATAGCTGTATGGCAGTTTAGTAGCCACTTTTGGACATGTGGGTTCCTGTGATCTCTCAGATGTGCCAACGGGCTCACTGGCATTACAGGTCAGGATTTCTGTCACCACCCTAAAAATGGCTGTATTGGCAAAGGAACAAAGCTCAGAAAATAATGTTTTTGAACCTGTCAAGTCTGATTTACGGAAAGCTTCCATGATCTAGAAAAGCAACAAGCAATGATTGCTTTCTGCTCCACCCTAATTTTAATTATAAAAAATGCTAGTATAGTTTTCCAGTTGACATCCCTGTAAAGGAAATAAGTAGGGTTGGAGTAAATCTTCCGAATAAACTTATTTCTGAGACATAAACATGGTAAATCTTTTCTTTTGAGAAAAATATAAAGAATGGTTAATGTAAAATATGCATATAATAACATATTACCCACAGCTTCTCATGTTTAAAAAGATTCCATATGCTGGGAAAACCCATAAAATAAAACCCAAGAAATGCTGCATCCTCTTTCTATTAATCTGAAACAGTCACTTAATGGGAAAAAGGAAAAGAAAAAAAAACAACCCAACAAACTGGTGGAACAGAATTATTTTATTTTTTCTTAGAAAATCCCAAACAAATCAGTAACTCCAACATTCCAATCTCTTCATCCTGTTTTTAGTGGTGTATTAATATGTAAACTCAATACTTGTGTTGAAAAATAGCTTTGGGTAAGGAAAAATGGTAGCAAATTCCAGGGTGGCCTTGCTAGCATTTTTGATTGAAAAAACTTGGAAAAATGTTGTTGTTTTAGGATGATGAGAAGTGCTGCCATCTTTTGTGGCTTACCCAGGATTGTCCCAAGTTTGACTGTTGTCTCTGGTTTGGTTTAAAACCTAAAAAGGGGCCAGTAACCGTGGCTCCCTCTCTCCCCCCAAATCCCCCATTCTTGCCCCATATTTAAAGGAGTAATTGACTTTAAAATAGGCTCGCTGGAGCAGCTTTCTGCTAAAGTACCACGGATAAAACAGTCTGCTTTTCTTATATTTTTTAAGAGGAGTTTCTCTCTCCAAAAAGGTCTGTTCCATGTGGTTGTAGGCTGCACAGCTGGGACGGTGTAAGCTGGGGAATAAGACTTGGACTCAGCAGACTTGGGCCCTGGGCTGGTTCTGCTCTTGACTCGGTTTATGAATTGGAGCAAATCGCCACGTTTCACTTGACTTAATTTGCGATTTCTCCCTATTTTGTCTGATGTTCTCACACAGAGAACGCTTGATGTGCGGGTAGGTGCTGGTTGCACCCTGGCAGGGGCACCCAAAAGTGTTCCTCCAAGGAATGGTGCAGAGCCCAAGAGCTTCAAGGTGTAGATGATCACCGTCCTGTTTTATACCATAGCCCAGTGGTCAGAGTCCTTCCTTGGAGACCTTTTTTCAATCTTCTACCCTCAGTTTTGGGTATTTCCAGTTCTCATCCATCGTTGTCCTGAGGGAACCTCTTGATCTTTGGGCTTTTGTCTTTGTGAAGGGTCTGGGTTCCAATGCAGCTGCAAATTCAAAGCTCCGTCTGCCTCAGAGAGGCCACGAGCATGAGTGGAGCTGGGGACACGGCCGGGCTCGGCAGCCTGGAGCTCTGCCCTGGGAAGCAGCACACACTCACACGCCACGCTTAGGCCTTGCAATTAAACAGGGGGGTGTTTAACCAGTCAGATGGCAGACAAGGAGGTGCTTTCCCAATCCGGGCACCCCAATTCCCTCTCCGTGCCCCCCTGATCGGTTGGAAGGGTTCGGGTTGGAAGGGGCCTTAAAGATCATCCAGTTCCAACCCCCCTGCCCTGGGCAGGGACACCTCCCACCAGCCCAGGTTGCTCCAAGCCCCGTCCAACCTGGCCTTGAACCCCTCCAGGGATGGGGCAGCCACAGCTTCTCTGGGTAACCTGTTCCAGTGCCTCACCACCCTCACAGTAAAGAATTTCTTCCTGATCTCCAATCTAAATCTCCCCTCTTTCAGTTTAAAACTGTTATCCCTCATCCTATCACTACACTCCCTGATAAAGAGTCCCTCCCCAGCTTTCCTGGAGCCCCTTTAGGTACTGGAAGGGACTCTAAGCTGTTCCCGGAGCCTTCTCTTCTCCAGGCTGAACAACCCCAACTCTCTCAGCCTGGCCTCACAGCAGAGGTGCTCCATCCCTCTGATCATCTTTGTGGCCCTCTGCTGGACCCGTTCCAACAGGTCCACGTCCTTGTGCTGAGGTCTCCAGAGCTGCACGGGGGACTGATGGGGCTCAGCTCCGACCACAGCGTGCTGCTGCCGCCGGGGAGGGGGTTAAAGCCGAGCTGAGAGCTCCCAGCTGCGTGCACTGGCTGCCGGCACTGGGCTGGGCCAGCTGCCCCGCGTTAAGTAATTCCCCCCAGTCAGCTAGAAAAGGGCTGTGTCTCGAGCGCTGGGATTAGCACTGGGGGGAGTTCGGTTTTTATGGTGGAGAAGGAGGTGGAAAAAAAAAAACCCTTGCATTCGGCTGATTCCTTGCTTGCGCGGTGTCTAGGGAGGGTTTGGGCCGTGCAAAAGCTGTCCTGAGAGCAGCTCTCTTGGCAGCGGGGTTAAGAGAAGCCTGACCCACTGACTTCGTTTAGTATCTAGGCTGGGGAGATGCTCGTTTCGCCCAAAAGCTTGGGTGAGGCAGTCAGCTGGAGTTCAAGATCCAGGGACTTAATGTCCCATGACTGAGTGTAGCTTGTTTGACCTGTACTGCAGATCTCGGGAATAAGGAGCAGAAGTATTTTTATGGTATGTGCTGAGCCTGCTCTCCCTGACTCAAAACACCTCCTGGAAAATGAATAATTGAACATACATGTGACTATGTATAGTCCCTTCTTCAAACACAGCCTGAAATGGGGCAGAATATCTTCCGACTTCATAGGCTTTTTCTCCTGCTAACTGCATAGGACTGGCTATAAAATCTGTAGGGACAAGGCTTTATAGCAGGGAGCAGGCTTTTTAGCCCATGCTTCTGAGCTGTGGCCTTCAGTTCTGAATTTTTTAAGCTAAGCGGCGTGGTGAAATTCTGCCTTCTAACTGAGCTGGAAAAAGCAAATCAATTCTGATTATTTTTTTTATTTTTTTTTTATTTATTTGCCAAGCCACACTGCTCCCTGCTAAAATCAGGAGATGTTACTATTGGCACAGTGGGTTTAAACTCACCACTGTGCTTTGCATGCTTTAATAAAGGAGAAACTGATTGAATGAGATTGTCTATTAGTTGCATTAGATCAGCAGTTTCTTCTTTGAAGTGATGCAACAGATTGTTTGCCGAATAATACAGTAAGAATAGACTCAGCGTGCAGAGCCCTGTAAACCGTCTGAAGAAAAAGCTGTGTCCCTTTTTTTCCCCCAATTGCTTCCAAGCCAGTAGCTGCTTCTAATATTCCTGTATCCAAGTACGAGCCTGATGCTGTGCCTAGCACACATCTCATGTTCGTCAAGAGCTGTAATAGTTTGTTAGGAGAAAGGGATGTTGAGGAAAGCAGAGGGGTTGGTTGTGTGAGGAGCTCCCTGGGCTGCGTTTTGGGGCAGTTTGGTTCGATTCCTGGCTCTGCTACATGCTCTTGGTAACGTCTCTTAATCTGCCATCTCAGTTCCACAGAAGTCTAATAAGAGGCACCATCTTGTCTCTTATTCGTAATATGCATTGAGTAAATGCCTGTAGTATGTATTAAGTATATGCACATAGCGTGTACTAAAGCGATAAAGCAAGAACCAATTTTGTAAAGGCTCCTGCGATGCCCAGGACACAAGGTCCTGATTCCACTGCGCATCAGTTAAAATGCAAAACCCAAATGAATTCTGTCCTTCTAATTCTTGACAATGTTTGCTATCTGAATGCCAAGTTTGGGTAGATGCGTATTTTTAGCCTGCATATTAGTGTGCGAGGGAATGAAAGGGGAGGATCTCCCAGACCAAGCATTTTGTTTTCCCTATAAATACCTGTCGCATGGTATTACGGACAAGTGAAGGGTTCTTACCGCTCATAAGGTGTTATGGTAATCCTTCAAGGAGTCCTTTTAATGAATAAACCAGGGATGCTTCGTAAGTCGTTTATTAAGGGTTAATGATGTATCTTCTCTCTTTGGCATCATTCCCAGCCTAAATCAAGCCTGCTTCATCTCATATGGATATGAAAGACAAACTGTACAGATTGAAAACATCTGTATACTGAGTGAATGAACCACATGGCAGCAGTGTCATGCAGAGATTTACTTAAAACTGTCCCCTTTTGTTTGACTTTAGAGGAACAGCACAAATAAATACAGTAGGTTCTGTTTAAACAAAGAGGACTCTGATCAATAGAGGTTTGTATAGCTTACGACCTTCAACTATAAACAAAAAATTGGGGTAAACCCCACATGTCTCAGGTCAATTGCCATCTTATTTACTTTATTACACCACTAATGTTCAAATCTGTCTTGCATATAAAATGCTTTTTACAAGCCGTCTTGCTTTGCTTCTCCGTTTTCACCAGAGATAAAAGGGACGGTTGCGTTTGTTATTCAGAGCAACCCGTGAACGTGAGGGTGAGTGTGCCGTGAATTTGGAGTATCGGTGGAAGCTGAGAGCTCAGCCAAACCAGTTCAGGCGAATTTCAAATTCCATTAAATTTTGGTTGAGGTCTCCCATAGCTTTCTGTGCTTTTTGAGGGGGTTGAAGCATCCGCAAAGAAAATCAAAATGGTTTGTGGCTCACCGTAGCCAGACCTGTGCACAAGGAACAAGACGGAGGCAGTGCTAGACGGAAAGCGTTCTCTGGTCTGGCTGCAGGCAGGGGTTATCCCTTCTGCACCGACACTTGAAAACATTTGCAAATATCTGCTAGGGCCTGACCCTAGCTGTGAGTCTTTATTGTTATTATTTTTGTTACTGTCTCCCAGCAAGATTAAGTAATTCCAAATACTGAGCGGATGACACTCCTGCATGTGTTCTGCCCTCATATCTCCAAATAGCTAACTTAAATTGTAATTACTTTTTTTTCTGGCACGTTTTCTCATTTTGTAGAGGGGAGAGACTATTATCGTATCCTGTTTCTGTCCATCTTTATCTTCCCTGGCTAACTTTTAATTCTTTTGGTCAATTTTAACAGAAGACAAAAAAAGGGGGCTGGCAGGGGGAAAATGTGCCTATACAGGTTTATGAAAATCGACAGCAGGTAGAGGAGAAAGGCCCCGGTCGTGCCTTCCCCAGTGGATAAAACTCAGGAGGCATCAGAGGAGCCAGTCAAGACACACAAAGCCCTAAGAAGTCAGATTTATCAGCTCTGCTGCTCAGTTTTTCAGATGTTTTTCTTTGCTGGTGGCATTCCTGTTCCCATTGACTCCAACATTTTCAGCTTCAGTGTTATCTGCTCTAATCTAGGAAATACTTCACTTCTGCTTCAAGTGCATTTTCTTGTGGAATTCAAATACTTTGGTGGGTAACGGAGGGGTAAGTCCCACTGGGCATGTGTCTTTCCTCAGAGCTTCGAGAGATCTGGAGAGATATTTCTGGAGGTTGTTTGGTTTTGAATTTATGGGTTTTTTTTTTTTTTGGTTAAAAAGGAAAGAGCACCCAGGCTGCTTGCCTATCTGCGATCTCGTTCCACTAGCCAGGTGACTTTTGATCCACGAAGCAGCGTCTCCGCTGCATACCTCACTGGAAGAAAATCTTACAGACGTTTAGGTTTTGCAACTGAACAGTTGTGCCGCTTGTCTTGCTTCCAGCATTTCTTCACAGTCCCCATTTAGGCCCGGAAACTAGAGCTGCAAGTTCTAGTCTCAGCAGTAATGTCTCCCCCGTCATTAAATAATTGAGTTAGTCCTGCAATCTCCAGCGCGGCAGTCAGAGACACTACCTCATAGCTGGTGGGTCGCTGGCAGCAGGTTTGACAAAACCCTTCAGGGATGGCTAGTGGAGGCTCTTTCCTGGCAGGTCCCAGCTTGGTTTGTTAGGTCAGTGGGGAGACAGACGGGGCTAACCACGTCGTGCCCGTGCCAAGCCACCCTGGCCAAGATTGGTTACGTTTTGGCTGTACCTTCCAGCATAGCCTTAGAAACACTGAAGAAGAGGCTGTGGTCCTTCGCTGAATAAGGGAAACAAATTTAGGTACTGGAGTCCTCAGGAGATGCGGTTTTGCTGCCCTCTAGGCAAAGATGAAAGTTTAAAACGTGGAAACTACGGAAAATGCTGTCCTGAGCACACCAAAGTAAAGCAAGGCCTTGGGAAGGTTGAAAGACGTTTAGTGGGACTTCATTAAGGTGTGAGTATAAAATCTTTAAAAAGATCTCTGGGCTCAGATAATGAAGATCCAGTGGTGTACAACAAAGACTTATCAGTAAAGGCATCATAATTACAAAGCACTTTTATATTAAAATGATGTCATGTAATAGGTTGAAGAACAAGAAATAAATAAGCTGTGCAGATCTCCTTTATCGCAATAATTGGTTTCTTATGCGTTAGGCTGCAAACGTCTCATATAATTCCAATCCTTTAATGGTAAAAACATATTAAATAAAGACTATGAAACTATTTTAACATTTCAGTCATACGCTTCACCTTGAGGATCCCAAAGTGCATCACTGAAATGCAAATCCAAGGGAGCCATGGAAATAGAGAACAGGATGTAGAACGAAGGCTTAATAAGGGAGTGTGTCACAGGGCTCTGTGGCAAATATCTAACCTCGTTTAAAGGTGTATGAACTATTGCATGGAGGACCGAGATTTTTAAAATCAAATATATAATGGTATGTCTTTGAGAATTCTCTTATAGGTCTTTTTTTTCCCTTGATATCTGTTCCCTAGGACAAATCTTCATTTCTGCCATGTGAAGAATGATGCTGAGATCCGCCCGTGGAAGATTACATTCTAGGAGCAAGAATCACAAAGGACCTTTGCTTTCAGACTTTCCTTTAAGAGGTCCACAACATATTGAGCAAAGTGGAATGAGCTGTATTAACCTTTGGAAGAGAGAAGGTAATCAGGACTGAACCAATGCTCCCCGTGGTTAGACCACAAGCTTTTATGAAAGCTTTATGATCCTTCTGTGCTTGTATCTCAACAGTTCCTAGGAAGACGTTTTCCTAGGTCATGTATTATTGGGAAAAAAACAAAACAACAGATAAAAATAATAGTTGATCCAGAAGTGTTTAAGTCTCATCTCCTAAACCAAAACAGATAAAATGACCTTAGAAACAATTGGCTCTTGACTGCCACCCACATAATGCAGAAAATGTTAAGGAGGTGGAAAATGGCCTCAAGTTCCTATTATTTGTGAGTCAACACATTATTGTGTTGTGAACGTTTGCTCCTCTTTTGTCTTTGTAGGCAAAAGATCAAGTTTTCTTCTTGGTTTATCAGGATAAGAGAACATTCTGGAGTTAATTTGTAGAGCATTACCAGGCAATCATCTTTTCAACAGGGCTTTGGTGGTTTCTTTGCCAGTCTAGGGCACTGAGACAACTTTCCAGCGAGCTGCAGGAGAGCTGTGAGCTGTGTGACCTTCCTCTCTTTACTAGGTGGGGACATGTCTCCATGCTGTTGTTGGATCTTTTTATCTACTTATGCCACTGGGGACCACGACACCCTTCTTTCTCATCTGGGCTTGAGATTGAACTGCATGGCTCCTGAGCTGTGTTAGATCTTGTTTGACTCGTCGTATTTCCTTGGCTACCAGGAGTGGGAAACCTTTTCATTTAGCTCTGCTTACCTTCGGCGACTGCGGGTGAGCAGCTGTCTTTTCTCCGATGGTGTTATTTACCCATAAGAGCCATCTACATCAATTTTAGTATTCGCAGGTTTTTCAGAGCTTTCAGTTTGTGCATAATCTTGGAGTGTACTTCTCATTCCCTGCAGATTTCTGATAACGCAACATTAGAAGCTGCTCTTTAGGGATATCTGCTATATCATGAATGGATTCAAATGTACTTACATTTGATTTGTCCTGTGATTTGGTCACTTTGTTTCAGTGGGCAGTACGGACGTATGAGTGTGGTCTGGTGAATATGAAGTGCATTTCCAGAGCAGGAACAGGTTAGGAATACGTTCTCTTCTTCACTGGAGAGAAGGTGGCTGTTTGATGAATGCGCATTTGTGAAAGGATTTGTATAGCAAGAATGACATTAAGCTGCTCCTTTGTATGTCTGGGAAGGTGTAGGTGGCTCGTGGGAAGAGAATACAGGCTAGGCTTCTGAGATGCAGGAATGAAAGAGTATTTCTCCAGAGGTTCCTTCCAGCCTAAGTTTTCCTAGAAGCTGGGGTTTGAAGGTATTAGTTAATTCCCCCCAGAAGAATAGACATAAACACAGAAAGAAAAGTATGCAGGGAGAGTTGCTGGAAGCACAGGAGAGTAAATAGTCACCCATTCTTCTCACAGCTCCTGTCTCCATTCAAAAAATGTCTCCTCAAGCTACAAACTCTTTGTGTTTTAATAGATGTGCTACCAGCGAACAAGCAGTCCTTATGAGCCAAAACTCGCTGTCCCAGCCACAGTTTATCATCAGGAGCGTCTCTGTACAGGCACAAGGAGAACATTCGCTTGGGGCACAAGCGTTGGGAGCGTACCCTTGGAGGCTGAATTCTCTCCACCTGCAGAGGAAACAGTCCCCAAACACACAGGAGCAGCTCTTTGGCTTCTTGAGATACCTGTAGACTTTCCCTCAAAGCCTTGCCGCACTGTGGTCTACATCAGCCTTGAGGATTTTTCCCTTAGCACCAGATTTAAGATGTGTGAGAACTTTCTCCCTTATCCTCACACCAGACTCTCATGGGCTGATTTCGTTACTAATGATCCCAGAGTGATTAGACTTCAAATCCTGGGAAGGCTAAGTTTAAAAAAACAAAAAAAAAGGTACAGAAAATGAAAGAAAATGGAGTATCTCTCAAGAGCGATGGACTCCTTGCTGCTGGCAAGGCAATGGTGCACATTCCTTGCTTTGGCTCCTTTAGTTGGTTTAAATTTCAGCGAGGGATTATTGTGGTGATGGGACAGTTCAGTCCAAATTGCTTTTACTCCAACAAAGAGCTGTTTACCTGTTTGAAAGAGAAGGGCTCATCAGTACTGGAAGGATTTGATATAGCTGGTCTCGGGATCTCTTTCCCCTCAACTGCTGGAACACAAAACCTTCCAGCTGCCTCTCACCACACTTTGCTCAGAGAAGAGAAAATATTACGAACGAATGTTTCTAAATCCCTCATTCAGCACCGAGGGCCAGAGCCTGAAGTAAGACTCCTGATAAATATGGGGATCCAAATCTGGCCCTCTGAGAGCTATCATCTATTACGCTCTAGCGAAGGAGCGAGCTGATGTTAAGATCTGACTGCTCGTTGCAAAGCTTATTTTGTTACATCAGCAGGCCACAAGGTTCAATAAACTATGTGGCCTTTATCTGTTCCATATGTACTGGCTGCCTCCTGTAGTTCCTATGTATTTGCACTGCATATGAGCTTTAAGGGAATCTGATGCCTTTAGACAGGAGAAATGCAGATAATTCTTCAGTTTGTAAAACCCAGTTTAAATTTGATTCCGCATCAAAAAACTAATGCCAGTAATTGCGACTTTTTGTTTGCGAGGTACAGGCTTTCACAGGGGCTTGGGACTCGGGGGATTTTATAGGCATTGAAATGTGATGGATTAATTGTTAATAAAAGTTAGATTGGGTAAGTCAATACAAACATCATACTGGGTTTAGTGTTTATATTGGCTCCTAAATGTTTAAAAAGGGCAGTTTTGGACTGAGATGCCTGACAGAATTTTTTAGTTTTGTGCCTAGAAAGTCACTTAACTGGAGAACAAACCACGCCGTCAAAACCAGAGTTCTCTTCTGTGGTTGGTTTTGGGTTGGTGTTTTTTTCATCATGTTATCACCATCTCCTATCAGGATCTTACTGTACAATAGTGACCTCTGATGTAAAGGAATCAGGAGTGCCACTTGCAAACCCCACCATACAGCCTACGGAGCAATTATAAGCCTATTCATCAGCAGCCGAACAGCCTAGCAAGGAAGGGGCACGTGCACGTGCACACACACACACATACGTACACACACAGACAGCTGAAAAACTGGTGATAAAATAAAATTGACGAGCACAACACTGAAGGATCTGGAGCTGTTAATTTTTATAGCTGATACAGACACTAATATTTTATGAGCTTTGGAACTATCAGTATTAAAAAAAAGTAATATCTAGCCTTACCCTCTTTGTTTTAATACAAAGATAAAACTATCACTTGGCTAGAGCAGCATTATGGTTAATAGACCTCTTTTTTATGGAAAGACCTATTTTCCTGTTTCCTTTTGTCAATATTTGTAAAAGCAGAAGGGATATTTGTGCCTAATCCTATTCAAAATCCATACATTCGTTTCTTTAAAGAGGCATCTCCCCTGCTCACTTACATCTCAAGGCACATTTCAGTGAAATAGCAGAGTTGGGCTGATCCTTGCCAGCTTTTACATGTTGTAGTTTGTGAAGTGGCTCCCTGGAAATGCAGACTCTGAGTTGACACCAAGGATTTGGATGAGAGACTTTCCACTGCAGAATTTACATGACAGTCAACATCTGAACTCTTCAAAAAAGCGCTGTCTCCTTCCTCTAGAGACACACGAGGGGTGTCTCATTTGAGTGGTCCCCATTGTTATTTCAAAAGGTTACAGCTACCCCAGAGGGCTCACTGGTGGACCAGTTGGGTGTCTTTGCAGAGGCCACAAGGTAGTCCTTGAGGTCAACTACAACAGGATGGAACAGAAACTGGGAATAATCTTGGCCCCACATTGAGATGTCCATGACCCTTTAGAATAAATACTAAATATTATACCTTAGGAATAATAACAGAAACCTTTATTTCCAGCTTACTCAACAGAAAATGCCAAAGACATAATACTTTGAAGAAATGAGGTCTTTGAAGAAATGTGATATTATATTGGATGCGGCTTCAAGAAATATCTTACTATGGTAAGAGTCTCTCAGTAAGATGCGGTTTTATTTCATGTGTAGAGCAAGGGCGATCTCAGAGGCAAGGCGTTGAACCGGTATTCAGGTGATCCACCTTCTGCTGTCACACAACCACAGACTTCCTCTGCGACTTTATTTACCCCTTCTGACGGTTGGCAGCCTTTAAAAATATGAAAAACTTTTTTGTGCTTCACAGGAAAGTTATACGACCAGACGCAACAATTTGCAGTTTTCAAATATTCAAGTGATGAAGGCCGTGCAAACATTATGGATAGATGAGATTCCTGGAAAATGTGACTAGTTATGAGTTTGTGGCAATACCCTAGTCATTACCTCAAATGCAGGAGGGCACAATACAACCTGAGCTCCAAACTGTCCCTGTATGAGCTTGTTCTTTATCTTTTCTTACAGGATTTTGTTAAAACTGCTAAAATCCTGAGGAGAAAAAAAACATTATGAAATAATTATGCCTTTTAAAAGTAGAGTAATACCCGTTTTCCAGCTTCTGGAAAAGGAAAGCCAGAGTTTTCCAGAGTCATTGCAATCCCAACGTAAACATTTTGGAAAAACACGTATGTTTAGGAAGTACTTTGATGATACGTAAGGTTGAGTGGATTCTTCAATATATTGAAAGAAAGGTGTGTGTGCTTTGTAATCTGAGTCCTGGCCAGGCATCAAGCTTCCCATAAGGCAGCCAAGAGACCTGATACCAATAATGCTCCAAGAATTCAAGGTGTTCGTTAATATTCAGCTGTAATGAATGCAGCATGTGTTTTTGAATAAACTACATGCTTGAATGAGGACCTCTCATTCAAGGTGAGGTGCATAGTATAGTGATTAGACTTGGCAAAAAGCAGTTGTTTTGTACGGGTGACACCAGCCAGCTAATCGTCATTGCTAACAGCGCGGCTCCTCCAGCGTCCCTCGACGAAGCAAGAGGCTGAGCTGCTTGGTTGTCCCAAACCGCGCCGCACTGGTAAATCCCAAGGGAGCGCTGTGACAGAGAAGTCCCTGCAGGTTGGCACAGATCTGCTTTGCATTAGAGCACAGTTGTTTCAAGCTTGATATATGTTCGGCTGAATGCTCAGCCTTTTTCACTCAGGTTGATTTGTTAAAATTTTACTCGCTTCCAGTAAACTGCAAATGGCTCTGCTTTCTAGAAACCATTTGTTTGAGCTTCAAAGGAGAATCAGTTTCAGTTACACCAGATCAGCCCAGTAACCCACACTAGCAATGCAAAAGTTTAAATTTATTATGGAAGAGGGGGGTAAAAAAATAGAACCTAAGCACTTATCCTTCAGTCTTCAAAGCATGCAGGTGCCGTCCCCAAGTAATCACTTAGCTCCAGCCTGTGGTGCATATTTCCAGTGGTGAACATGCAAGGGAGGTGTTTGCATCCTGATATGTGCGGGTTTGGGGCCAAAACGTCTTCTCAGTTGCATAATGGGGTGGTAGGGCGGAGGCCCTCATTTCCATACTGTTCAGATGATCTTCTTTATACAGGGAAGTGAGATGTTCTAATACCCTTATCTTACCTTACATAACTCCAGATGTTAATCATCAAAAAAAGGATCCAGCCCTTTTTAATATTAGGGAATGAAATGATAAGGCTTGACTTAATTTTTCAGTTTTCTCTTGATAAACCTTAACTTTGAGATGCCGCAGGAGGTGGATTCAGGAGACTTCTCGGTAACCTTCAGATGTAATTACATCAGCCTAAGCTTATATATTCATCTTTTCTCCTTATAAAGCATCTTTGCATTTAGTTTAGAGTGGAAATTCTTAAAGAATTAGTTGGAAGTAAGTATTTGGTGCTCTTTTTAAGGATAAGAAAGTAATATTTTTAAGAAATAACAATCTGGAAGAATAATCAAATATATTTATAGCATTTAACAATAGTTTAATGAGTTTTCAGTGTTTCCATTTCCAGTCAACCAACCTCATCAGCCACCGATACTCCTAAAAAGTGATTTGAAGTGATTATTCGCTTTGGTACTATTCCTCATTAAGAGTAGAGCAAATGCTTCTGAAACCAGTGTGGAGGGGGTTTTCAAAGTGAAACCATTTTTTTTTTAAAGTGTGACTGCATATCTCTATGAAGTTGCTTATGGTTCCACTTTCCACACCCTATAAATAATAATAATGATTGAAAATAACAAAAGCTTCCCACTCAGACCAATTTACTGCAATTTTCCTTTCACCATCTTATTCAGTTTATTTAATCTTTAAGCTATCTCTGAATTGCCTCTGGATTTCAGACACATGTATGCAGATAATTAGCATAGATGCAGATATTACACAAGATGATCAGGCTTATCAGATACAGGCATTTCTAATCTGTCGGTCCTTTACAGTTCCTTTTTAGATTCCCACTTTCTAATAACAGCAGAAATTTTTCAGAGGACATACTCCTGGTCTCCTTTCTCCAACCGAAGCAAGAAAATCTCACAAGATGGGACTTAAATGCGGAATGAGCACTTAAGGAAAGACTCCAATCTGCGTGCCACACCTCTGCCCTCTCTTGTATACAACGGAAAGCCTGTCAATGTTATTGTAAATCGTGATGGCTCAGTCCAGAAAAACCATATTTTGCACCTCATCTGGTCTAAATATTGAGTTTACGAGTGAATGTTGCTTTGCATTATGTGTTATAGATGCTTTATGTTTATTTAAGAACTCAGTTTGCAGGAATGTTTTCCAGACATGCGGTTTACCGCAATAGACAGTTGTTGATATTCTGATCCCAAGAGCATTAGAATATGTTTAGAAATTGCGACACTTTTAAAACCAGATGTTCTACATAAGCTACACAAAAAAAGGGGGTGGGGGAACAAATAGAACTGTCATTTGGCATGAAAACAGCCTGTGTTAAAGCAAAGGCAAACACATACCAAGTGAAATAAACGTGGTGAACTGCCCTCAACCCTTTCCTCCTTTTGTAAGTAACTATTTTAACAAAAGATGGAAAATCCCAGCTCCCAGATGGTGTGGGAAGGGAGAAGGAAGGCTTTCGGGTCCAGATTCGCATCTGAAGGAAGCTGCTGGATCTCGTTCCTGGGATGGATCAAACCAGAATGACAGAGACGGGCAACTTGAAGCAAGGAAAGAATGTAACTCCGGATTCAAAGTCCAGCACAGAAACTCATTTTCTGTGTGTTTCTAAAGGTAAATAATTGTCGGTGAGGAGGCAAACCACATTATGCGGTGCACGGTGAATCGCCACTAAAAGGTTCCTCCCCGCAGCCGGAGGATGGTGTCCCACGCTGCCCTGTCCTCCAGGACGATTTGATGGAGACGTTTCTGCAAGCAGGTGGGGGATCATCCTGCACTAGGGACAGTCTCAGAGACTGAAGTATCTCAAAATACCTCTGCTGTGGGTCTCTGGTGTGAAAGCATGGTTGGGCAGCAGAACAGGCAGGACTCACAGCTGTCTCCAGTTGATGATAAACTGTCTCTTTCCGTTCAGTCTGTTGCTGGTTTTTCTTCTGCCTTTGAATTCTTTCCCTTGTTTATTATAAAGCAGAAGGCAAAAGAGTTTCACACACACCAACCTCAAGCAAATTGCCTTGAGTCACGTTGCTCTCTGCGTTATTTTTCCCCTTTTCTAGCAAGTTAACGCAATTAGCGTAATCAGTGATAACACTATAGGTCCCGGCCTATAAAAATAAGACCAACTGGCAGTCAAAAGAAAAGGAAACGAAGGCACCTCTGCTTTCCCTTACAACAGCATCCCACAGTAATGGAAACATGTTACCGGCACGTCTGGAGTAATTTGCACAAAACATAGTGGTTTGAGTAACTAAAACAATGCTTGCATTTGCCCAAAGGTTGAAAATGTTGTATTTGTAATGTAAAAGTCATGTAATGTCTGACAAACAGCCGTGTTCAAAAGCAGTCAGAAGGATGCTGTGAAGAAAGCTGCTGTGCAAACATGGTTTCGCCAGCAGGTTTCCAGAGCCCTGGGAATCAGAGCCATTTGGACCCTCCTGTATCTCTTCCGAGCTGCAGCAAAGCTACTCTGCACATTGGTGCTGCGTTTTTGCAGTTTGCTCTACTGCATAGGGGTAGGCTCATTTATAAGCGCGTGGCTTCATGGGAAGGCAATTTACTTCGTTAGTAAAAGGACCGAACTGCCGTGCCAGCTTAGTCATTCTGCCTTCATTGAACAGAATGCTCCTGCTGCCTTCAGTGGATGTTGGACCAGTTCGTTAGTCCAGCTTCAAAGAATTAGCGCTGTAGTAGGATCTGCCCACTGACTCATTCTGCTCCTCATGAGTACCTGAAAAGCCAGCTCTGAAACTCTTACTAGGTCTGCCTCGCTAAAGACAATTTATGGCGGAAGTTCATGTACATATTTATTTTGTTGCTAAAGAGTTTGCTGGCATACTTCAAAGTGTGGGCTATTGCCTGTTCAGGTTTATTGCCTGCTCGAGTGAATTATTGCCTACCTGAACAGGCCTGCTGAGCAATAGTTCAAATTAAAACGTGTCATTTATCATGTTCACACCAATCCAAAATGACCGCAAAACCCAAGGTGTAATTATTGCCAGGCTCTGACTGCAGAGCTATCATAGCAAGTTCCCAACCAGTGGGGAATACTGGTTCCCCTCTTCGAAGGAAATCCACTTCTTTCTTCATAATCAACAAATACAACCCTAGCTTTAACAGTAATATTGTTTCAAATGCTGATACTCACCACTGAAAACAGCTTTTAAATACGGTGAAAGAATGTGACATGGATCCCATCCAAGATCAGCTTTTCTGCAAACTGCAATTTTAGGCCCAAGGTTTTTCATTAAAATTTCTTCTAAAAACACATCTTGCATTTCTCACCAATATTCAGAAAGTAGGTTGTCACGCAGCCTGAAATGATGGTGCTATTTTTACTATATAATTATCATTATTATTATTGCTACTACTGTTATTATTTTACCCCAATGTCAGAAAACAAATGAAAGCAGGATCTCAGTACCAGCACGGGCTGTGGACGCTCCAACGCACCTACAGCTGTAGTAAACCAACCCTGTACGTCCGTGTTCTGCTCCATCCGCTTCTGTCCCTGTTGCTTGCTGTGTCATCTTTCCATAGTCTTTGATATATCCCAGGGTTTGTGTCCCATTTTAACCTGGCACTTGTAGGGCTGCAGCTGCCTATGGTATGTATGTGAAAGCAGGAAAGAGCAGCAATATGTATATTGTGCTGTTCCCTTACATCCCTCCCGAAGCCTTCCTGGCTCATCTAGGGCTTTTGAGCTTTTTTCTGGATAACATAAAGCATCTGAAGTAAGAGAGAAATAAAGCTTTTTGTTTATGTCGTTACTGAAGCATAGTAAATATATATTGTAACGCTTTTTTTTTTTCTTTTCTTGTTGTAGGACCTAAAAGGAAAGAGAATATTGAAACAAGAACCAAAGTATCAGAAAGCAAAAATCGGAAGAATTTTGTGATAGGTATGTTTTCTCTCTGTGCAAACACATAGGAGTAAGTACAGGGAAAGGGAAAAAGCCAAAATGTGGCTTTAGGTGCATCAGAAAACTCCTCTGGGATGCAATTCCTTGTTTACTGGGAGAGAAGATAGACCAGGTCTGCAACATATGGTCAGGCTGGTCATAATTCGTACCCAGGCCTGGTTCTGAGCATCCTGATTCCTGCCTCACTTCTCCTTGTAACGCTCCAGGTCTCTGCACCAGGTCTCTGCAACTAAACAATGCCCAAATTGTGGAGTTTGCATCCTGATCTGAATTTTGCAACTCAAGCCTACCTGTGGTTGTACAGTCAGACAGAAAAGCCAACAAGCCAAGAGCAACGCCTAGTCACTGACTTTGATCTAGAAATAGTTATTACCCAGCTATCTCCATTACAAAACATCCCGTTTGCTAAACCCGGGTTATCTACTGATTTGGCTTCATTTGATAGACAAGAGCAGGTCTAGCATGGGAGAGCTTCACATCCTGAAACCATGCATCTTTCTGAAAACTGATAAGTGATAAATCTTGCAAAACCTGAGAGTGGGAAATGGCATTTCTGTCCACCTCCCAACTCCGTCTCTACAGTTAATCCTAAATAGCACCACTGGCAGGCTTTGCAGATGAGATGGAAAAGTGAGTGAATTAATGCTTCACCCTACAGAGCTGAGAGTCACCAGTGGGCAGCGGGAGGAAATGTATATTTCGAATGAGAAGTATATCAGTGTGGTTACGCAGAGGATTTCAGTTTCTCAAGCTATAAGCTTATGCAGATCTTTCATGAGGGTAAATGACTTATTTTCAAACAATTTCTTTGAATTTCTTTTTCTTGGAAGCATAGTGGGAAGTTACTTAAAAAGGAAGTCACTTTGCATTCTCTCCTTTTCGCTCCGGATTAGAAGCAGCTCTTCTTTCTCTGAAGAGTGAATTTGGGTCACAGTGCAGTGGCGTTCAGTCCTCACGCTGAATTACTTGCTGAACATGTGGTAGTGTTTTGCGACATGGTCTGTGAACTGGGAAGTAAGCTGAGCTCACCCAACCCATTTCATTTATGGCTTTACACAAGTAAATAAGTATGTTTTCAGCCACTCAACACAAGAATGGCTTGCAAATTGCAACCGCCATTGCCTGGCAGGTTAAAGGTTAAGCTTTTCAACAGGTCAGACTACAGCGCTAATTCACCTCAGGAGTGAGTCCCAGGCAGCCTGTAATGCATATTTGTGGTGGTTGTGTTTGTATAGCATGAGCATAAAATGAAAACCGTATGACAGAGGTTAGCCCTCTTAAATGGTTGTCACATTGGCCTGGGTAACTTTCGTACAGTTATCCATATGCTAGCCAAGATTCTGGTGGTATTTTCGTATAAATTTTATTGACGTGGTGAACTAAATTGGGTAATTTCATAGCTATTATAATCAGCCAGCGGCCCAAGCAATGCACTTCTTTGTTTATCGTGAAAATGTTACTAACTGGTCTGGCCAGGTTCAGCTTCCAGTGGTGGCCCTCTTCCAAATGTGGAAAACCCCTTTTTCTGACATAGAGGGTTCAGACAGGCAATCCTTGTGTGCTCGATCCACAAAAGCACCGAAGCTGTGGGCTGAGGGCTCAGCCCCTGTCGCCAGATGTATTTCCTGAACGTTACACAAATAAGGAGCTTGCGAGAGCTTCTTAAATTCAGTTCACAACTGCCAAAGCTTGGACTAAGGCCTGGATTAAATGAAATGTCTAAATTAGGAGCCTAAATTTGGCACATAAACTCCCTTATATATTCGGTCGGGAGAGATAGGCACTCCCAGAGATGGCTCAGGGAAGTACATTTGTCCTCTGTGGGTGCCTGTCCATCCATTGGCTCTAGGAGGAGCCCAAGGTAACAAAGATCCTAATGCAGGCACCTTAGGTGGGCACTTGGAGCACTATGAATCTGGACCTAGATAACTACACATCATGGCAAAAAGTCAGCTCAAATTGTTTCTTCATATTCTTATATGACCTCGTGTACTACTTGGTGGACAGCCATGACAGGCAAGCATAATCCTCTGGATAGTACTGCAGATAGGAGTTCAGCAAGCCAAAGATCTGTGTGCCTGAATGACCAACAGGAGTCCTTTACTATCTTTTGTTGGCAGAGAGGTATTAAAATTTCCTCCTCCGCAAGGCAGGAAGAGCAGACACAGCCCTGGACTTCCTCTCCCAAATCCTTCCTGACCAAGATGCCCTTCTCCAAGGGAGGAGCCGTGACCTTCAAAGGCCGTGTCTTGGCACGTCAGGACGTACTCATGTGCATAGCACACATTCGTTTCTTCGTTGCAAAGCAGGTGAATTTAAAAACTTACCAGTTTTGAAAGATTTCTGCTGAAGGGCGAAATACCTAGCAAACAAAAGAGCAACCCTGAGTGCACATAGCAGGAGACAACTGAGATGTTTTGGGAAGCTCCCATTTCTAGCCCCCAGAGCTCCTCTACATTCCCAAGAAAAGAAGATGAGTGGTCCCCATCCTTGGTTGAATGCTTGATGGAGCTGGCAATATCACTCTGGTTTTACACTGACTATAAATGATGCTTACATTTCAACAGCATTTTTAAATAATATTTTTCATAAGTATAAGCTAAAGGAGTTACTTTCCACCAGGGTCATGGAGAGTTCACTAAATGCTGATAGACTGTATTCTGTATTAATGGTGCTAAGCTAACTGCCTCACAGAACTGCCAGAGCCCTTTATTTAAAGAAATAGCACTGTATTTCACAAGAAAATATTTTTAAAGCTTTCCCTACCAATAATTTGTCTAAAGAGAGGCAGGTCTAATTATTTATGCTGAATCTGGAAGGCCCGGTATTGGATGTGTTCAATAAGATATATGCTTTATTTGAACATATGTTTAGAGCAGCACGCAACACAGATCATTAAAGCATTTTGTTTTCTTTTTATTTAACAGAATATCAGCAATTAGCTTCTTCAGCTAATTATTGGATTTTATAACTGACTCTTCAGCTATGAGGATTAGGTTGTGTCTTTATACAGAGCTCCGGGTAAGGAGAGGCAAGAGGAGAATCGCCATATGGGTCGCAACTTCTTCCCTGCAGCCAGGGGAAGGGATCTGCAGCTCACCTGGGTCAGTTCCTCTGGAGCAGCGAGCCAGGTGACAGAGCTGGGACGCATCCCTGCACATGGGACGTTTGTTCGTCACGGCAGGATCTGGGGGCTCGTAGGTAAGTTTCTTACTCCCTTGCATGGGTAATGCAAGTCAAAACCTAGTCCTTGTTGGTACTTGTGCAGACTGCGTAGCGGCGGTGGTTGGAGAAGTGTCCCTATCAAGCCAGTGCAACCCACTGAAACCCACGTGATTGCACTGAGAATCCGCTCCTTGACTCTGGTAGGAGAGTGAATCTGTAAAGGACAGCGTGCTCACGTTTCTCCCCTGCCAAGTCCCATTTCAAATCTTCACAGATGTATGTAGGGGAGCTATTTCAAAGCAAAAGCTTTAAGACAATGCGCGAGAGCTTCTGCTTTCTACAAATCTTCTGCCTACCCATGATGGACCAATTTATGAAGCTGACAAAATCTTGCCGTTAAAAGTGAAGACCATGAAAGTGTAATGTGTAATACCCAGCTAGACAAAATGACTCTTTTAGCTCTGACTATTTGGATTAACAACTCTAATAAGACTGTACACAAATTTTCAGAAATATACTTACTGTATATTCCTCTCCATTAAGGGCTGGTAATGCAGCCCAGACCCTGGCAGTACTGAGGTGACATCCAGAAACTGTGATATCTTGAGAACTGCCAGTTCAGCTTCTCGGGTGATAAACTGTCTGTAAATGTAGTGAAAGAAATTGAGGGTCATATTTAATGGGAAAACAAATCTTCACTTGCCTGTTAGCTTCCCAGTGTGTGAAAACTGGTTCCAGTCTCCTGTTTTAGAGAAGCTGTGTTCTTTCGTATCTGTGTGAGATGGCATCAAGTGACCCCAAACAAACTTGAGTTAAAGTACGCAGGGAGAGAATTAATCAGTCAGGCACTTAAGCATAAGCTTAATGTTAAGCATGCAACGTAATTTTGTTGAAGTGGATTCAGTGGTATTATTTGTATGTTTAAAGTTAAGCGCGGAATTATCTGTTGTACTATATCAGGGCCTAATAGCCCGTGCACTTAGTTGCAAATTTAAGATGCTTAATATGTTTATTCTGGACTCTTCCTGTTGTTGCACGTCAGGAATTGATGGTTGCCCGCAGCCAAGCGGGGTGACACAAGCGTACAGCAGCACTGCAGCCCAGCTTTTCCTAAGCCGGGGACAGAGGGACGGTGAGAAGCTGAATAGGGATATGGAAAATGCACAAGGGCAGGTCTTCAGCAACTCACTAGCAGCAGATCAGGTTTTCCAGAGCCCTCGAGCAAACCTCGCTAGTTTTGTTATTAGCCCCAAAGACAGCAGAGTTAGGCCACTGCTGAAGACTTCTGAAAGCTTTTGCACATCAGGTTGGGAATAGCAAGAGGAACATGGTGGTTTCCAAGCGGCTGTCGGAGACAGAAGAGCTGAGCTCGGGTCTTTGCTCCCTCATGGATGTGCTACATTTGTGCAATCGCTAGTCTGGGGACAACTATATTTTGCTCTCACGACTCATTCCCTCCTTGTGTGCAAAGGTGATGGACCCCAAGACTTAGAGACATGAAACCTCTGTGTAAGGGTGGCATGTGAGCTGGGCCACCCCACCGGGCTCCATCTTGATGGGTATGGAAGGGAGGTCTGGGGAGATTCAGGCAGTAAACCAATATTCCCACCCACTAATGACCAAAAAAGAAATGTTCCTGAGTGATGTACTCGGCACCTTCCATTTTCACTAAAGTAAATAGTTCCTTTGGGACTACTTTCATGTGTCTTTAGGGGATGTAACCAAATTATACCACATGAGAGCCGGTAATTTTAATGTTACGCTGTAAGGGCAAAACTATAAACATAACAGGAAAGACTGGATGTTTTCCATTCATATTTTTAGAAAGGTTGCTTCCCATCTGTACACATTAGTTTTTCAACATCTCTGGCAAGATTTAAATGAGTTATTTAACTGGAATTGAAAAGCAAGTCTTAGTTCTAAATTAAGGCAATAAAAGCTGTTGTTTTGGTTTTGTGTTTTGTTTTTTTTTTAAATTCTTAGAATATCACCATAGAAGATAAAGATCAGAACCAGATACAAGAGGCGATAAAGCTAACAAAATACCCAACCTCTAACCTCACGGGCAGGAGATGGATCATTTTAGAGAAATGAGTGGCTGTGATCAGAAGTACAGGCAGTTGAGTCTGATGCATCCAGGAGGTTTTAAGCGGAAGCCTTGCCCCATTGTGTCAACCTTTGTGATGGGGAGCACCGGGCGCGTGGGGCCGGGAAGGGTGCGGGGGCCACGAGAACCAGCCGCTGCTGCAAGAGCCCTGCCAAGTTTTGTGCAGAATGTGGGGGAAAGCTGAGAACGGGCCCTGTGTAGAAAGACTGGCTTGAAATTTCAGTTTCTTGACCTCTGTTAGTGGGAAATCTGTAAAATGTGGTGTGTCAGAACCCAGCAGGAGATTTTTGGTTCAGAAACAACATCTGCCTGGGAGAAGCACTTGGGGTTTGGCCTGGCCAGTTTGTAGCTGGGGGTGTTTTTACAAGCTAAACGGACCCCTTTGAGGGCAGCAAACACGTTCTGCTCTGTGTGAGAGGTGGTAGCACCCACTCCTCGCTCCACGGAGCTTAAAATTCCCATTTCCTTCGTTGAGGTCTACTCAAGTGGGGTCTACTTGCTGGAATAGTCAGTCCATCTGAGTTGTAGAGCAGGAGAGTTTCTGTGCCCACCCCCCAAAAAACCCCTCTCTCCAGTATTTCCGTGCTTCACCTTTTTGCCATTAAGATGAGATTTTCTCCTGCAACTGAACAGTAAATGTTTCATAAGCAGTTCCTCCGCCTGCAAGTGGACCTTGAAAATTGATTATTTTTTGTTTGTTTCTTTTAGTCTCCAAATGTTTCTACCATTATAAGGCAGGCAGTTATTTTGCTAGGAAGGAATGTGAAGAATTAGAAAAGTTGAAAGCGATTAGGACTCTGTCTTTTAAGACAGAGCCATTCACAAAGCCTGGCATTCAGCCTGCTCAGAGCGAGCATCATAAGACACCCTGAAGCCTTGAAATCCCTCAGTTTTAAACCCCATGGGGTGGCTTTTGCATTATCAAGGAAGAGATTATATTGCAGAGACTATTTTCTTCATATTTTAAAGGTCTCTGAGTTAATATTTATTCTAAGTAGATGTTTATTTTTGGATATTTTTATTGTTTCTAGGAAGGCCACAAAGAGTTCAATGTTATGGAGAAATGGTTACTTTGTGTTTATGGTTAGAGAAAAAAAGAAGAAGAAAAAAGAAAGTGCCAAACAATCCTGCCCCAGTTCTTTATTTAAGGAGACAATGTACTTTCCACCCATGCACAGGCAGGGCTTTACAGGCTGTATAATAAAACGCCGTTCCAGATATTGTCTAAATAGAAACAGATTTAACCCTGCTGTTGTGACTTGCATTGCTGGGTAATGAAAGTTTTCAATCTGTTTTTACTTTTGTTTCATGCTCGCTGGAGAACTGCACATCCACAAAACCCTGCCTTGTGCACAGAGACCTGTTGTTCCAGTGCCATCTGTTTGTATATGAAAGGTGAACATCCCCGAAAACCAAAAAATAAAAAAACCTAGGATTTGGCCTTTTCTGATAGGTAACGAATCGTAATTCGGCCCTCAAAGTGGTATTTTCTGCAAAGACTGCGGGTTATAGAACAGAGCCCAGTGGTTTCACGTGAGACTTGAAGGTGCTCGTGAGAATGGCGTGGTGGTGCCTATTGCTTCATTTCGTGAGTAGAGGTCTGAAACCCCAAAATTTCTAAGCCTAAAACTCTTTGAGGGTGAGTCAAATCATTTACCTATGCAGTCATCCGCTAATGGCATACTCAAAAACTGCTGAAAAGACTCTTTAGTTTACATGTGCTTTGAAAATTACCCATTGCTGTGTTACCTAAAGCAACCTCCAAGTGTTTCTCCATAGGGGAAAAGACTTGTGATAAGAGATAGTCCCTGAAGATCTGAGAACAAAAGATGGGCTGCAGCATATGCATATCAGGAAATGGTCCATTACTCATTAATTGCTCCATTTCCGTACACCAAGGGGGTCACCCTGTCACTAAGGACCAGAGAGATTATAACAATAATATAAATACTGCTTTATTTACAATTTTACAAGAAAACAACTTTCCACAGTTATTATATAGAGACTGTTTTTTTAAAGTTTCCACAAATAAAACACTCTGGGAGGGCAGTAGGAAGTTTGTAATTTGAAGCATTTTGCAGTGGGACTAAAGGCGTATTTTCCATGTGTCACAGAGCCACGTCCAGCTGGTGGGGCATGAGCTAAGGGTAGGAGGAACCAGATTCTCCTCTTTGCTCCCCTACAGATTTCCTCTATGACCTTGAACAAATTCCTGAGTTTCACTGCCTGCCTGTACAGACAGTCCTCTATTAGACTCCCTTTTATACTCCATGATGCTCCCTTTTATACTCTAAGTATTTAATATCTAGAAAAGCCACCCTTGTTCAGGTTCCCTTAGCTCCTGTGCCAGCTGCCTACTGATGGTGGCTTGTGCGAGTACCTGCTCCAAAGGGGTCGGGTCCCTGTGCTGGTGCTGGTGAGGATGGAGGGGGAGGGTACCAGTACGAGGGGAGGATGGAGGGAGGGTGCTGGGCTGGCTGGCAGCGTGTACCCTGCCCGGCTGGGGCTGCCCGGGGCTTGCTGGGACTGGGGTCACGGTGGTTTTCCCATCTGCAGATCAGAGGTAACAGGATTCACCTACAGCATGAGAAACTGCGTGTGGGTAAATACAAGTGACACTAAGGGCAGGTGTTATTATCATAATGTGTGTCTCACAAGTGCTTGAGGTAGTCACTGTAACAACATCCCCTAAAATTTGTGTCCACTTGAATTGCTCTGTCTCTGTGATCGCAGAGCAAGAATGGGCAGGTATGACTCTGATTCTTATCATCCGGGATTAAAACACAGCAATCACCCCAGCCCACCTCTTAGTATTCATTTTACTTATTAAAGCTTCCCAACAAGTCTCTGCAGTGATGTTATCTGCTAAATTGTGTGAGGTTTCTGATCATTAAGTGGATTGGTCTTCAAAGAGCTAAATGAAAATGAGCAATAAATATCAGTGTTACTTAGGTCATATAGTGCAAAATGACAAGGAGACCGAAAGACCTTCTGGCAACTGTAGAACAAACAAATATGAAATAGATTCACAAAAGCTTCTTGTGGGTTTTTGTAGAGTTTCTCAATGCTTTTAATTATTTTTAAAAGCAAGTTAAAATAGAGAAGACGACTGGGTCTTAAGGAGCAGGAACTCCTGAAAACCCTGGCTTTTTTGTTCCATGGCTGTGACTTTTACTCCTGCGCTAACTTTCTTCTCTGCAGAAGGGACGTTATAATATTCATGTATGCGCTGGAGAAGGTATCATTATTATGGCAATTTCTACAGTGCTTTGCACATAGACAGATGCATTTAAGAAGGTGAACCTCCCGCTGGTGGGTGTAAACATGAGCTTGAAGCTTTGCACCTGCAATTGTATTGCCTGTATAAAACCGAGCGCTTGGACCAGTAGCAACCTGACTGCCGAGGCAAATGAGGCAGCGGTGGTTGCAGTAACTTCTGCTTGTATCTGTGTTTTCATTCACTCGGAAAAATAACCAGCCACAACAGTTGCCAGGGCAGATTGTATCCTCAACCAAATACTAGGAAAATCTTCCACATAAAGCACTGCAAGTAATATTAAACGACTGCATGGTTTCTTAGACAGTATTTTAAGGTTTTTTTTTTTTACTCAGTGAAAAAAGTAATGAAAAAAAAATTCAAAATGCTGCAACTTCTTGTGTCTCAATTGCTCTTTTTAGTCCCTTTCCCGTGGTGTAAAATTATGACAGCAACCACTGCGAACGGTGACTTTCTCCTTGCATAAGCAGTCTAACCCTCTTGATATTGCTGTGGTGGTGCCACACAGTCCTCCTTTGTAATGGCAAGGGAGCAGCTCCCGTAGCAAGAGCTCTGAGATGTCCGTGCGTGCTCCGGCAAACCAGGGACAAACTCCTCACCCCACCACTAAACCCACTCACCCTGTTCTCAAAGACCAGAGCTTTGCTCTAGCCAGGAGAAGGATTCTCCTTGTCCTTTCACCAGCTTTACTCCTTCTGGAGAAGCAATGTTTGAGAGGGGTACGATAGAGGATTTCTCTTGTAATGAAAATACCAAACTTGACTGTACTCACTCCTTTGGCTCTTTTAAGGACTTAGCTGTTGGCATCTCTTCCGTGGTGGCTGAAGCACTCTGACTTAGAAGTGGGACCAAACAGAAGGAGGAGATTCAATTGAAATAGAGTTGGAAGATGGAGGCAACCAGAGAGAAATGGAAGGAAGAGTCAACTTTTTAAACAGGAAAGAAAGAAGGCTATAACCTAAAAACCCACAAGCCTGAAGGTAACAGTCATTTCCTATTTCTGTGAAGGATGTTGGGGTTTCTCTAAAGGAAGCGGGGGGTGGGGAGAGGACAGTTCCTGGTATTTTCCTCAGCTTCGAAAGCACAGCAAAGTTGTCAGGTCTCCTACGTGACTAAAAAGAATTGTTACGGGAAGTGAGAACTCTACTGTAGTACCATCGCATGCTGTGTGGTAAGAGCTAAGGTACCATGATGATGGCAGTAAAGCAGACAAGAAATCTTTACTCATATTTGACCCCACAGTGCTGTTCCCTGTGTATAAGGGGACAATTCTAGTTGGATGCTCAAACGATTCGGAGAAGGACTGAAAATGCCTTGTCTCCATTCTTCCTGCCGCTTAGGACCACCTGAGTCCCTTACGCCTAAGGAGCGTGCCGTCCTCTGCAGCAGGACACCTTCCAAACACATCTGGACAATGGGACACCTCTGCCATGCGGTGACTTAGGCCAAATACACCCGAAAGCTTTCTCCGCCTTGGTGAAACGTTTATTCACAAAAGGTGCCAGCAACAAAAGAGTCAATGTGAGATCGCTGGAGAACACCCGTTAATTGGTTTCAGAAGATCTTCAAACAGGACTCAGAAACAAATCAAACCGGTGTAAGGTAACTGTAATATTTATAGCTCAAAATTAAATTATGCGGTACTTGTTAAACATAATATTTTAAACTTCTGTGGAAGCATCATAAGGCTTTCAAATTATAACTGTGATCAAGCATGATGTGAAATACTACGGCTCCCATTCTGCAGATGGGTAAATCAGGCACAACGCAGAGAAATGAAGGCTTGAACGTGTTTCCTAGGCACGGGCGTGAGGCTGCACATCACCTGGGTCCTCTTGCAGTTGATGTCTGCCTCCTGTCTCCCTTTCCCTGGTGCATATAGAGCCTTTCCCTTCTATATAGAGAACATCGGCACAGAAAAGGGAGGGCGGCCAACTACAGAGGTTTGGGTTGCTCTTAGAGGATCAGATCTCTAGTGACTTGGGCAAGGATACGGAACGGAGTAGTGGCGTTAGGAGGAATGCCAAGGGGTTCTGCTCCCATTTTCCAGTTAATAGGTATTCAACTGAGGAGGGCAGTTCTGTACAGGCAAAAATTCATTATATAAGTATGTACTGTGGTGAAGCAACCCAGAATGAAGATTAGAAGGAAGAAAATTCTGGTCTCAGGTCTCAGCTCCTAAAGTATGAGATTCTAGAGCTGAAATGGTTTGACTTGTGCTGGGGCCTGGTGCGCAGGACCCATGTTTTTGAAGACGTCATTTTGCATTTGTTGCATAAGTTAGGATTTACATACACTTCTATGAAATCTGGGCCATAAATGTTGATTTTAAACAAAGACATTTCCATAGAATCTTTATTGTCTGTGTAGTGGTAAAGTGCTATGAATAATTTTTCCCAGGTGCTTAAACAGGTGGTGTCTTCAGGGGAAGCAGGGCTTCTTTCATGTTCCTTATAATTTGTGCTGTCTTAAGCCTTCATTGTCAATGTCTTGGGTGAACATTTATGGCTGTTTGAAATGTGCCTTCCCCACAAAGATGCTGGATACCCAGCTCCACGACTGGAGTATAAGTGTTACAGTTATTTATTTACAGGGAAGGAAATAACACAGTGGCTCTATTTGCTACTCCTAAATTTATTTTCTCTTCTTTTGTGCAGTGTAAAAATGTTAGTCATCTCCAATGGCCCTTGGAAATAAGCTTTCCAAATATATTCTCATACTCTATATAGATGCACTGATGATACTCCAGCAGTTCAGCAAGAGGAAATCTGAAATAGTGGCACTAAATGACAAGGGAAAAAAATCACTGGGGAGAAAACTCTCCATAAAAATCTGAGGATGATTATGGAGCACTGGGAAATGGTGCCAGTGCTGGACTGCATACTCGTTGAATATCAGACGTCATTGACTAAAGGTAGATGGAAGCGTGCCATACAAAAGAGCAGACTCACGGGCTTCGGCTTCTGTTTCCATCTGCTTTTGGGCTGTAAGTCCGAATGTGTGTGATGAAATTGGGATTTTTGATTTTGTACTTAGGGCCCAAGCAAAACCGGCTGGACTGAGAAGAGTCCAGTTGACACATAATGCTCGTGAAGCTGTGCCACCTGCATTAGGAGCTTACGTGCAGAGGTGGGAAGCAAGCTGTGGCAGCCAGGTTTGAAAATGGGGATTGATATGACTGCAAGTTTCCATTTCCTCATTCAGTTTTTTAAAAAGCCGTAATACTTGCTTTCCTAAGAAGTATGTGTCATGGACTTGGATTTATCAGCATTTTTAAAAGCAATGGATGTGTCTGCTTGCTGAGATCCGTCAATTTCGAGGGCATATATAAGCTGTATAAACATTTCCATGTGGTTTTGGGGTCTCCCTCAGTGATGTCCAACGTCCGTCCTGTCCACGCTCATTTATTCTGACACACAGAGAATCCTCCATGACTGATGACGCTGCAAAAGTGAGTGATTGACCTTTCCCTGGTGTATTTGTGCAGAGATTATCCATCTGCACAGAAAAAGGGAGGGGAGAACTGCACATAGATTTTAGGGGGATGCTTGAAGGAGCTAGTACAGTGAAAATTCCAAGACACTGGTTATTCAGCCAAAGAGCTCAAAGAAATAAGAAGCAGAAATGTGGTACAACGTGAAAATATCACCTCTGTGTCTCCAGCCACACGTAGATCAATCCTAGGATAATACTATATATATATATATATATATAATACACATATATATAAATATATATATATTTATGTGTGTATATAGAACTTTTTTCCATTAAAGAAAAAAGCTGTGATTAGGGCATGTAAGCTGCAGCAAGCTACTGAGTATCTGCTTTGTTCAAAAAAAATCTGAAATACTTTTTTTTCTTCTTCCTCCTCGTCCTTTTTCCAGCCATATGGATTTGCCAGTTCACTGCATCATTGCATGTTTACAACACAGCATTTCTTCAGCAGCTGTCGCTATCTCAGAATGCCACAGTTCATCTTGTGTGCTGAGTTGCAGGCCACAACGCGATAGAAAACAGCTTACACTTAAAGGAAAAAAGGCCCTCTCTTGACATCCATTTGGACACAGGTGGTGGGCTTTAGAGAAGGCAGGGAGAGCACTAGCTTCTCTCTCAAATACACCCACTGTTCCAGCTGCGTGTCAGGGCTGCTAATTCACCACCAGTGCTTGACATTTAGCACGATCCAGTTTAGGGTACATTTGCCAGAGACATGGTTCTTTTTTTCCCTTTGCTAACCTGTGACACACAAGTCAGCTACCGGGATGTAGCCTGGGAGCCTGGCTTGCTAACGGGTGTTTTCCAACTAGGAAAAAAGATGGGTGAAAATAGAATAGGTGCATCTGCAAACAAAAGCTGCGCGCAAATTTTGGAGATTGCAGTGAACTGGATCAAAATTGCCCTCAGTGTGTGGCCATAATGGTATAGTCACTGCAAGGTTACAGCTGAGATACCAAAACATTAATTAATGTGTGATCTTCTTCCCTGGCCAAAAGATAAAGAATCTGTAAGAACTGCCCTAAAGTGAGGTTGACTGGATGGGGTAGAGAAGTATTGAGGCTATCTTCTGCTATTCCCATTATCTTCCTTTCCCGGCAGCCCTCAGACGTGGCCAAGAGCTGGGGAACTGCTCTATGGACTCTCTTGTCTCATCATCACTTGCTGCCTGCCCACTTTGGGCCAAAACGTGGGATTTGCTGAGCACGTGGCATGTTCATCTGGGCATGTGAGAGCATGTGTGGGTGTTGGGTCACAGGGAAAGGAGTCTCTTGCCCTAGTTCTCATGTAATCCCAGAGAGCTTGAGTTTGGTTGTGTTGGGGCTACCCTAGCTTAAAGCTTGCCCACATAGGCTGTATTTGACTTTTTCAGAAGTTTGACGGGTGTGACTTTCGGTTCATGCTTATCACTTGACCATCACCAGAACAGGAAGAAAGGTTTGGGTTTATTTTTTCTTCTTTTTCTTTCTAATGAATCTTATGACGATAGCTTGAATTATCAAAGTATCTTATAACATGTTGCAGATGGTGGTTTAATGATGTAACATCCTCCATAGAAAATAAAACACATACCTGGTAGTTAGATTGAACGTGATCAGATAGCATTAGATCACAGATTGGTGTTGCTAGCTCCTCTCACGTGAGCCTGCTTGAGGAGATTTTACAAAAAAACAAAAGCAACCAGGAAATGCCTCTTCTTGTAGTGAGTCATTAGCAGAGAGAGAGCAATTGTACACTACTAAGATTATCCAGCAGTAGAAAGAACATCCTAATCCCAGACGTGAGAGACAGGATGTCCATTAGGAATGGTAGCCACTGATCAATAGTCTAATTTAGCATAGAAAGGTTTTATTGCTTTGGGAGCTGGAAGGAGAAGAGGGAGGTATTGCAGTGTCTTCAGTTCTAGTCCTGCCTCTGCCGCTGATGCACCCCAAAGAAACACTGGCTGACTCCACTGCTTTTCCACAGCCGTAGGATCAAGCAATAATTTCAAACCAGCAGACCATTATGTATTTTGAATGTGGATTTGATTGTGTATGGGGCAGCACAAAGGAAGAAAATCCATTTCTGACAATGTCAGGAGTGAGCTGACGTTTGACTGCAGTTCGCTTCAGATCAAATTGAGCAAATTTCTAGGCCATCAGCAAAGAAAATAATTATGAAAGACTTTTTCAGACATTTGGTTCCTTTGTTAATGCTTTAATTTTTTGTAATGGAAAAATATAGAGAGAAAATTCCAAAGCAGAACTTTAAAAAAATTATTTTCTACAAATATGCAAATATTTTTTACAGGGTATTTTTAACGTTTTCAGAACACCTCTGTCCCCCGCTCCCCTCCCATGCTTCTCGGGAACGAGATTTCAAACTGTGGGCTGGTGAAGTGCACCACCTTCAGTGGTGAACACGGCTGCCAAAGGTTTTTTCTAACCAGATGAAGGGGTAAAAGTTGCTATTATTACATGAACTAGCTAATTAAGAGTAAGCATTACCAGTGAAAGACTTTACGTGCTGAAATTTATATAAGGGCCAGGTAATGACATGAGTCGGAGGTGGCAGACGGTGTGCTGGCACGCCGCGGCTCTCGCTCCTGCTCTGCCTCCTCTGAGGGATTGCTCCTGGTCTAAAGCTCTAATTTAAGGCAGGAAAAGTGATAAAATGGTGGTAGAAGAGCCTAGTAGATTTTCAAGGAGATTGAGCAGGAGCCACGGAAGGTAGCAGTGAGGCATAGAAAGCAAAAGTACGCCAGGCCTCATTTAATTATCTTTTTCACACTGCATTAATCGTCACAAAAACAGGATTATGCCTATTTTTACATCAGTGTTGCAGGGTAATACAAATGTCATTTTGTGCACTGTCTGTCATTAGCAGCTGTTAAATTAAAGGTTTGAAAAGCAAAATAATGAAGGCAGGCTGCTCCCTTGACCTATTTTTCACCAACAACTTTTTCCCCTTTGACCTCTGCATCTGAATTTCCCTTATCAAATCATCATCTGATTTCCTGCGACTGTTCTGGCTTTCCCCACCCCCCACAGCCACCCTGGCATTTGTTGTTCCCATGACCTCTCTCTTCAGCTGTCTCATTTTATGTCCTGGTTTGACAGTCAGTCATTTTTTTTTCTTCCTATGGCATGCATAACTCCTTGCTCTCCAGTAATCTTCCTCCTTCTCCAGCTGCTCTTCCAGCAGCTCCACTGGTGCCTCCTGTGACCTTGGGCTCTTTCACCATCTTCTCCGGGGCTCTGCTCAAACCCTGGACCACCAGCTCCCTGTTACCATGGCTAAGCCTCCATCCCAGCCTTGTCCCTACCTTATGCCTTCTCCCCGATGAGGTCTATAGAGCTTGTAGGCTTAAAAGATACCTAATGTGCCTAGTCCTGCTTGTCTCTCTGTTTCTGTTTACTATTTTTTGTTCCTGTTTTTTTCTCTGACTTCCTCACTCCCCTCCGCTGTCCCCGTTTCCTCCTTTTTGCCTCTACCCTGAAATAATTTAAATAACTCTATTTTTTTGCTATGGTCTCCATCCAGAAGTGGCCATGATCTGACATTTCAAAAAGAGGGACATGAACAAATTTGGCTAGCTATATGCTGGTTTAATGCTGTGGGATCCTTTCTCACCCCCACAAGGGCAATATATGAGTTATTAAGTTAAATATACCTGTTAATGTGCTTGCATAATTATTCTTCCTACACTCAGGGAGGTAGAAGTTCTGTATTAATTTTAATAGTAGCAATTGTCTCAGTGGTGGCTCAGGTTGACTGCTGCAGCAAAAGATGCAGTTTTAGTGTTCTTAAAAGACTGAGGAATTCTTTCACCAGGAATTCCCTTGGTCTGAATTTATGGGAGGGGGCTGAAAAAAGTAAGTGTGTGATGTCTTCTCAGGTGGAATTTATCCTAATCTTTTCAGCGCCTTATACTCATGTATCGGTATAAACCCAGCATATCTCACCTGCGCACACCTGGGATTGCCCTGTGTTGTCTCTGGCTTGGAGCTACGGTGGTGTGAGTATTGCAAAGCTAGGCAAAATTCCAGGCTGGTGTATAAGATGCTGTGTTTTTCGTGGGGGTGAAATAGTGGGACGTAAGTCTGAAATCCAGACTATGACAATTTGCAGTGATTTAAGGATACGAGATGAATCAGATCAGTCACAGCTCTGATTTCGGAGGATGTGCAGGAATATATCTTCTCACGTTAACATCCCCTGACTGTGATCAGTCTTTATCACCCATACCTCGACCTGAACGATGGACAATCGACTGCATCTGTTTCTACTTTACTAATTTGATCTACCTCAGAAAACTAGTCTTGCAGGAACTTTAAAGATGAAAAATAGCGCCAATTATATTCTCTAATACAATTGATTTCTAAGTACCCATGTGCACATTTCTGATTCTGTACAATTCTACTGCCAGCCCCCTAAGAAGGGATTTTATGATCATCTGAAAACCCTTTTTCCCAAGACTGTGCATAAACATACTGCAAAGCCATATATAGAGGCAGATAGTCCAGAACTGTTGGTGAGAATAAATAACTATATGCATATACAAAATTTTACCCATTTGTACAACAATGGGCCAAATAAATGTAGCAAAGCCTCTTTTTGGTTCTTTTTTCCACCATTTTTTGTGTGCCACCATGTGCAACCTTGGTTACGATTGGCACTGAAGGCGAATCTGCTCTTTTGCTACTGCACCCACAGCAAAGGCATTGGGAGGTAGCTGAGATCTTGCGCAAAAAAAAAGAAAGCAAGCTGTGTTCATATGCTATCTGATAATACAGTGTAAAAGACAGCACATTATAAAATTAACCAAAGCAGATACCTTTTCATGCCATTGAAGAGTCACCTCTGGCGATCATTGACGCATTAGCATAGCCTTAGTTGGGGATAAGTAACGTGGGTTTGTATTATAATAATAAAGTTTATAATTCAGGATTTTAAAAGGGAGATAAGCCTTGCTGTTTCAGTCAGGAGGCCACTATCTGGTAAGGCTCTGAAGAAATGCCTGTACAAGTAGGTTATTCCGTCAACTCGGTGCAGCAGGTATTTTTCACCTTGCTCCAGAGGAGGGTGGGAGGATCCAGTAACTGATGAAGACAGGATACCAGACAAGATGGGGCATTGGCTTGATGCCATATGATAATTTCAGCGTAATTGTTTTGCCTTTAGGCTGCTGTATCTGATTAGACCGGTCTCTGGCTGATCCAAGGTTAGCAGAATGCAAAACCACTGTAGTGTTGTGCTAAACGCAGTGCAACCAGACCAAATAACCTGGGTCAGTTATCCATGCAGATCTGCAGATACAGGCATGCAGGCAGTTTTGCATGAGGAGCGTAACACACGGTAGCTCCAAATTTGTGAGGAGAATTAGTAATTTGCTGAGATAAAAGTTGTGGCCCCTACAGTAGGCTGGGTAATCATATAAATAAATATAAAAGTCCATTTTAGAGCAGCGTTCCTTTAATACTAATTGGATGCAAAAATCTTATCACATTAGTAACCTTCATACCTTTATAATAAGTCTTTTATTGTATTAGCCAGCTTGGTTTTCACTAATATGATACGAAAGACTTGCTAATATATTAGGAAAGTCACTAACACTATTAATTTACTAGATAAATTACTTCTCTATCTTGGAACTTTAAATGAAATGGAATTCACTAATCCTAATTGGTTTGCCTTCTACCAGAATTATTTCCCATTAGTTCAGCATGTTTTCTTTTTTCATACTTGAACAGAAGAGATTTCTTAAACTCAAAGCCTTGGGGTACAGTATATGGGTTTATTAATTATCAGGTATTCATTCAAGGGGGTTAATTAAGCAATAACTTTCCATTGACTGGAATATACAAAGGAATAAAAGGCTTGACTTGTCCTGCTGATTAAAGTACTGAGGCCATTGTGTCATCATTTTGCTCCATTTGGTTGTGGAGGAATAAAGATTTTTCCACTGTTTAACGTAATTGGCCGAGAGCTCAGAGACCCCCCCTTCCTTGTGTACAGGAACTTTGTTGGTTTGTTGATTTTTGGCCTTTTTTTCCCCACCCCACCCTTGCCCGGTGGCAAGTGCTGTGACCTTTCTTCGCGGCTGCGGACCTTGGTGCTCTCATCCGTGTTTTTTGTCACCTGGAGACTTGAGAACCGCAATGCGGTAAAGGGAGCTAAATCCTCTGGGAAACGAGGAGCCGGTGCTGAAGGCATCCTGCTGAGTAAGTGGGGTATCTCGCTGTAAGCACATGACACCGACGCTGAGGAATCGGTACTTGGCTGCGTATTGGCTTCCAGGCAGAGTTTATGGTGTTGGCTTTGACGTTTGGGCTTAATTCAAACCTCTTTGGAATCAGTGGAAAGGCTCGCCATGTACTTCAATTGATTTTGGATCAGGCCCAGCAGTCTCTGAATAGCTTGTCTATGCGAGAGACACCCTCTCTTCTCAGGGGATATTGCCTCATCGGTTGAGAGGAGCAGCACGTCAGCTAGAACATCTTTTTTGGGGAAGCAGAGCGAGCTGCTCTCAAGTGAGGATTGAGACTCTTGCAAGGGCTACTTTGGTCTAGGGCTCGTCCTGCAGGGACTCGAATCTGTTGGCTTTTAGGGCGTACCTTTGAGACGTGGATCCTTTGAGGGCATAAATGAGTGTATTGGAATGGGTGGAAGAGAAAGGGGGTTTTTCTAGAGCTTCCCTAGGTCCGGCTGAACTCCCGTTCCTGTAACAGCCTCCCCGGGGCTGCGGCAATCTGTTTTAATTAGAGCAGCCTCTGAGCATCTCTCGATTATGCTGAGGAATGGGGCTTCGCTGAGAATTTAGCTGACCCAAGCTGTGGGAGCGCAAAGGCCATCGTTGCGCAGGCCTCCCACGTACCCTCATTTGCACTGTGCCAGTCTCCAGCCCGAGCCAGCTCTCCGCCGGCCGGGCTCTGGAATCCATTTATAAAAGAAGCTTGTGGTTGTGTCTGTTTGTTGGTAAATGCATATTATACACTAGCTGGAGCTGGCTGGCTGGCTGAAACTGCCGCTCGCAATCAGCCGTGCATCACTGAGTCAGCGCATCCCGAAGCCTGAGCACATCTCTGCCCAGGGGAAGCAGGGATGGGTCCCCACCACGCCCGGGAAGGTGGGGCCTCCGGGGACCAGCGCAGGAGCCCACTCGTCCCGGGCAGAGAAGGAGAAGGAGGTGGAGCTGCAAGCTGGAAAAGTGTGTGATATTAGAGTGACTGCTGAGTTTATTCTCCAACAAGCGTTAGCATGCTTCTCTGGCTTGATTGTTTTGGTGATTGTGGCGAAGCGCAGGTGTTACGCAATGGTAGGACTGGTAACTCTGGCCACTGCCAACTGTGGTGCCAGGAATCACTTGTAAGCTTCCCAGCAATGAGCTCTGTCAGCACATGCTTCACCTCCACCTCCTGTTAGCATGGCAGGCACCACCGTTGAGCCAAGCCGTGTCGTGAGTGAGACACCCCTTCCATCAGCAAGGACCATAGCGGTCCTCTGGGAGAGAGGCTTCTTGCCCCCTTGAGACCCTTGAGTGCTGTGCCCACGCCATCCTCTATTAACTCTTGCAAACTAGCTCTGCAGCTCAGCCAAGAGGAGCCGAAACTCCAGCATCGCCTTACCAAGAGGCACGTTTTGGTAAAATGGAAAGATTTCGAAATCTCAACAAGAAAGGCTATGAGATTGCCTTGAGTGTTTGGAATAATGTATGTACGCATATACCTAGGTATACCTGAATACTACATGAGCCAAATGACTTGCTTTGGCTTGCTTATCATTCTAAGACATAAAACAGGTAATCTAGCTTTATTTGACACCTAGGATAATCATCCAAGAAAATGAGAGGCTCTGTAATGGAGGTCTGTAAACAGGTCTTGCAGGTCATTCGCACAACCTGGCTCTGCACGCCAGGGCTCTATGGAAACGTGGCTGTAAACACTGTGTTGGATCAAGGGCTTCTCTACTGACAGAAAAGACGAACACTAAAGCTGTGCAAAACTGAGTAAGTCTCAGAAAGTGATTCACTCTCTTAATTAA
The DNA here is from genome assembly GCA_013398915.1 of Dromas ardeola. Lineage (NCBI taxonomy): Eukaryota > Metazoa > Chordata > Aves > Charadriiformes > Dromadidae > Dromas > Dromas ardeola. Next base: position 1,186,197 of record VYZM01020754.1, on the reverse strand, counting down.
TTTTCCATTTTGGTTGGTGGAATGCCCTTAGGTGGCTGCAGTGGGCTCGGATTTCTTCTTTCTGGGCAGAGTTCACCTTTGCACAAGGACTGGGAAACTCTCCTCTCCCACCCTCCGTGCATTGAGCAGCCCAGGCAGGATCCTTTAAGGGAATATTTTCCTCTACCCAAATCATTCTGAATCACACTAATTTCTTAAGGCACAGTCACATGTGGCTCAGAGGCTTATTTAATTGCCAGCGCAGTGGTATGCTGGGAAGCCTGTAGCCTTGCTTTGTTAAGCAATGCCCCGTTCCCATCTCATAGAAAGTATCCCCAAGTGCGTCACTCCCGTTTTCTGTCACGACAGCCCCCAGTAAAAGCAGCCGTACGTGCGAGCAGTCCTTCTTGCAAGGGGTGCAGCGTTCTCTGGGTTCGTTTCCCAGTTGCCTTCGTGCTCGGACTCTTCGTTGGCTGGGTGAATCAAGCACTCGTAAAATCAGGCGAGCAGAGTCAGGCACGCATTCCCTAGCCGTGCAGGATTCGCTTACCCGTCCTCTGCCATCTTGTACCACTATGGCCAGAGCAAACTCAAGCTGCTGCAACGTGAACGTTCGCACGCTGCTTTTGTGTCAAGTTTGTGTGGTCGCGGAAGTTCAGCAGAAACAGTTTCCTTGTGTTCTTTTGAGTAATAACAAATTGAAGGCTCTGCTCCAGCCGTTTCTTCCATGATTTACAACTACATCCCTAGGCACAGTTTTCCCACTGAAATCCTGTACTTTGATCGGGAGACAGGACGAAAGGAGTGGAAAGAGTCCCCATGCCATGCCCCAGGCCATCCTAGGGAGGGGATAGGCAATCCTGTGCCTTATCTCTCCCAGTTCTCCCCCTCGATATGCTTGGAGAAATGACTAAGCTGGGGAGAGGAGCTGGAGCAACACGAGGTAGGTGCGTAGGAGGTTGCCAGTGGGGTTGTTCCAGCTTACGCTGGGAGTCACCTTGACCCAGCGTTACAAAGGAAACGTAGAACTACATTTCTTCTTTCCATTCCTGCCCCACAAACTGCACGGCATAAAATGTATCACTTTCTTATTTTCAAATAGCATTTCTGTATGCATTATTAATGTAACTAAAACCCAAACCTTCAATTTATCACTCCCTGGACACTCGCGCTTAGAAATGTGTGTTATATCATTGTCTGTTTAGAGATGGTGTTAAGTTCTAGCTGGAAAAGAAAGGTGTGGTGTCGGGAACTGTATCTTTCCCAAAAGAAACGCCAAAGTTGGTTTTTTTTTCTTTATTTTGGGACAGCGGTGTGTAAGGGTCTCCCCTGATCTGGGTGTAGGGGACAGCAGGGTAAGGAGGGGGCATGGTCCACTTCACTCTGTCCCACCAGCCAGGAGCTACAATTTGGCTGCTTCTGCCATTGTGCCTTCATTAATGGGTGATTTGACTGTTTTCCCCCTTCTGGTATTGTCCTGATAAACCGGTTTAAAACCCAAAATGTAGCCCACTAATAAATCATGGTTATTTAGTTCTATCAGGCTTTCATCTGGCTGAGCCTTAAATTTCTACTGCCCTGAGGAAGACTTAGATTGGGGATGCTCCATATGGTGCCAGAGAGGAAAGAAGCTTTTTGTAGCTGGGCGTTTTTAGCAAACCGTCACAAGCTTTAGGGTTTCACTTTACTCCTGAGAAAAGTTGCCGGCAGAAGAATAGGTTCTCCCAGTCAGATTGGCAGAAAAGTTACTGACACCTCTAAGAAGCCAAATAGAGGCTGGAGTTTTGGCCCAGTGAATTTTTTTTACTGTAAAAATCTCACAAGCTGTTAAAAACCTGCGTTAGGTGGATTTGGGCAGCAGGTCTGCGTTAAAGGAGAAGGACACTTCCACTCCCTTCCTCTGAGGAGGAGAGAAGGTGCAGAATATACACCTGTTGGCTTATCTACAATATGATTTGGCCCCAGAGCAGCCATTGCCCGTTGCAGGGAGCTACAAGGGATGTACCACCCATCCAGCCGTTGTCCCTCATGAGGTCTCATCGACTTTGTCCTGAGAAGGTTGAGCTGCAGTGGAGCAATCAGGAGTCACCAACTTTGGAGCCCCTCATGATCCATGCAGTGGTGGGGTGGAGACTATGGTTTCTTTAGTTTCTTTCTCCCCTCCAGCAGATGGGAAAATAGCTCTTTTGTGGAAGGCTGAAGGATGGGAGCCAAGCAGTGTTAGCACACACACGGTGTGGAGGCCTATGCTTTCAGGCAGGAATTAGACAAGATAGTTGAGTTGAAACGAGAAGAAACTGCTCCTGAAGCTCTCTGTGGTGGCGTGTAAGGTTTCCTTTCTAATGTCTAGAACCTGCACTCAACTGCGCTTGGGAGAAGCCGGCTGTTTTACTCTGGGTACTGTCAGCAGGGCCAGGATTTCGACTCCCGTAATTAGCAGCTCACGTCAGGACTTCAGTGTGCCAGGCAGCAAAGGGGTCCCTTCTCCAAACATCTGCCCCCAGCACCCCACCAGGAGGAGAAAAATACGAGCACAGGGAATTAAAGTGACAGCCCCCACGATCTGGCATATGTCACTGCCTCCGAGGCTGATTTAACTGGGCAGCAGGTAGAAAAGACAAATATTCACCAGAGGGGCTGGAGAAAATGGAGGCAAGGCAGAATGAGATAAAACCTATTAGAGAGAGTGTTTTACAGTGCAATTCCTTGGGGGGCTGGGAAGGAAGGAGAAAGCTCACCATAAATGGAAAAAGGCTTGAACTATAATTAATTTACCTTGTCTGAGCTTTTTACCACATTTCTACCGTATTTCCATGCACGAGAAAAAAATGCGCCAAAACTCACGTGTCCTGTATTTTTTAAAGTGCGCGCCAGATGACTGTCTCAGGAGAGATAAGCATGGTGGTAGGTTTGCTCAGTCTGTGTAAGGGCTTGTGATGGTCTTGGACTCCAGCTTCAGATGAAATAATCAACCCAGACTGAAAGGGCGTTTTTTTGGAAAGGCGGTATGAGAAAGGATGCTGCTGCTGCCTGCGCTGCCTGACTCCTGCAAATTAGCAACGTAAAGGAGAGGTTTTCTTGGAAACGTGTAGGCAAGAGGCTAAGCTCCACTGCGTGCGCTTAGCCCAATGGGTGTCAGGAGCGGTGAAAGCAGCTCCCCTCCCAAAGCTGCTGGTCACTCCAAGTCGATCTGGGATGTGACAGTCAACCCAGATTCTCTCTGGCTCATGCCTTGCCAAAAAGGGACTGGGAAATGAGACTGTATTTAACATTTCCAGCACCAGCTGTAGTAGATTCCGCCTCAGTTACCCGCGTGGGTTCTGCAGGTAAACGTAAGCCTGTACCAAATGCAATTTGTGCCTCTTTCAGTCAGCAGCAGAAGAGACACTGAAAGATTTGATCAGCCTGAAGCCAGAACTCACATAATCACTTTTGCTGTGTAGAACTAAAGCAGATAAAAATGACAGGATTCCAGCGAAAGTCTGAACTGTCCCCAGGTTCAAGGCTGCTTGGATCAGGGGCTGGAGTCTGCTAGGAAATCAAGGCTAAATTTTGCACTTTCCCCTTTGTAGTGTTGACTATACAGAAAAAAAAAAAAAAAAGAAATATATGGAAAGAAGCAAAGTATATATATACTTCTGCAGCCTAAAAGCTGGTTTGAGTGCTGCATGCTTTTTATGTAGAACTCAATAAAATGCATTTGCAAACATAATTACAGATGCAGCAATGTTCTCTAATAATGGATTATATAAAGCATGTTACGAAATGCATTCATATCAAGTTCTTGGCAAATTATACTACCTACTGTAACCAGGTGTTATAGAACCAATTATGGCTATATAGGAATTACCGACACAATGTATGTACCCCTTAAATACAATACAATTTCAGGTGGCTGTAAAACGTGCCGTAGAGGGTGGTGGAGTAATTTGGAACACGCTGGAGCCAGTAAAACGTGCTGTGGAGGGTGGTGGAGTTGTTTTGAACACACTGGAGCCGGCAGCACAGGAGGGGAAGCCGTTCTTGGGGAAAGCACGGTGATAAATGGTGCTTCAATGCGTATCGGCTGACTCTTGGCGCGAGGCCTGCAGGTTGATCCAGCTCTCCTTATGTGCCACAGCATTTTGTCCTCTTTTGTAGTCCTTCTGTAAATTCCCATCAAAATATGTAGCACTTTTCTCGCCTAAATAATGAACGAAAAATAATGAAGACGCTAGTTCTGGATTAATGTCAAGCATTTATGATGTTGCTTCAATTTGCTGGATTCCCACACGAAGGCTTTATTCGAAGCCTTTTCAGTTGAGTGGAAATTTACTATTGAATTGGGCAATATCTGGATAAAGTCTTGGTTTAATTTTGTCAGATTAGTTCTTTAGGGCAGAAGGGATGTTATTCTGAGTTATTAGGTTGTGTTTTTTGCTGTGTCATGAGAAAAACAAATGGATTTCTTATTCTACTTCCTCATCGCTAAAAACAACCTCTAGTAAAAGATAAGCAGAACCAGTACAGATAAAAAGGAAGCCCCTTCCCTTTTCTCCCTGCAGTGAACCTTTACCCAAACTCTCTTTTTTTTTGTATGGTTCCTGTTGTTGTTCATATATTTCCTAGTTCTGCCTAGGACAGGGAGCGCAGTCACAACCGCACGAGTTGCCATCATCTTGTTTCTTTGCTATTCAGAAAAATCTTCTCCAGCTCAGTTTTTGTAACAACGGATGTTTGGGTAGTTGGAGAAAGCAAATAGCCATGGACCACGGTTACCACATCAGCGAACTACAGTTTCAGCTTAAGCACGCAGCTGCAGAAACATATCCCTCAGTATATCAGATAAAACCTTTCTGAGAATGAAGTGCACCATATTGCATGCCCAAAGCCCAGCTCTCTGGATCAAGGGACGTGCCTGCAGTGGAGCGAGATGCCTTTTCAAGCTGTTTTCCTGCATATTTCTCCTGTGAAATCCAAGTAGATTGTGGTGCATAACCACTCTTATGCAGACATGAGATTGGGATGCAGCTGGGACATATGCTTAAATACAGAAACTTAGATTTATTTCCATAAAATCAGCTACACTGATAACGTGCAAGTCCATCTTTCCTCCAAGGGCCTCAAAGGCCTTCACAAATGCTGTTGGAGGCTCAGAATGTTCTTGCACTTGGGTAAACTTGCTCTTAGAGAGGTTAAGTGATTTACTCGAGGTTTCCCAGTAAATCAGAGGTAGAAGTAGAAGTGAAACAGGATCATGACTGCAAATGACATCCTTTAACCTTCGGAGGTGCTACTGTGTGCAAATAAAGGCCTGACCCTGCTTGCCTCGCTCATGTGAGCCCCGTCTCTGAAATGAATGGAATGACTGGCGTGAGAAAAGGGCTGCAGTATTGGCCTCTTTAGGCCTTTCTCTGTGAAGTGTTTATTTCCCAAGAGGTACCGTTTGGCTTCACCTCGTACCAAAGTGTCTTACAGCAACAACAACAGCAAGAGAAATCTCAATTTCATTTTTTTCCCCTCTAGCGCATAAAAGCCAAGTTGCAAGGGGAGAGCTCTCTCTGGGTAGGCGCTAAGCCACCGGGACCTGAAGACACTCAGTGTTTCTTGGAAATGGGCTCTGACTTTCTCTGCTTTTCTCCTTCACAGGGAAAGAAGAGATTTGGGGTCACAATACGGACCTCCACGTTTCTCAGCTGGTAAAAAACATAGTTCATATTTTTTCTTAGCAAAAGTTTGGCCCTACCCCAACTTCAGCAGTCACACAGAAGAATATGTAAGAAAGACTGCATTAAAAATATAATGTAAAAATATGTCTTTAATAAAAGGAAACGAGAATTCCAAAATTCTTTCTCTGCAGGAAAAAAAAAAAGGTTTCTAGCTACAAGCCGCTTTTTTTGCCTATTTAAGTCTCTGTGCTGCTTCTTGCACTTCTTTAGCAGGCTTGAAATGAATGAAGAGGTAGGAGATGAGAGAGTGACATAGGTAGTAAATTATGCAAGTTACATAAATGCACTGCAATAGCGAGCAGATTTCAATGCTAATGCAGACGGCAGAGATTTCTACCGTTAAAGAAGGAAGGAAGGGGGGAACCTGCAGCATCTGAAGAGGAATGGGCTGACCGAACTCCAGCGCCTGCTCCAGCCTGCGGAGAGGGGAGGCTGCCGCAGCCGGGGAAAGTGGAGGCGACTCCTGAAACCTGCAGCAGTGACAATTCCCTGAAGCCCGAACCTCGGCGAGAAAGGGAAAAGAGATCATTAACTGCGAGCGAGGCGAGCTTGTGGAGGAGAGAAGAAAAAAGGGAAGAAGGAAAAAAAAAAACCCAACACAAAACCTCTTTAACTCTGGAGTTTTTAAAAGTGCCCTTGTTTGTTTTCTTGGCAGAGGAGCGGAGCATTTGGCACCCATCCTTGGAAGGTGGCCCGGCTCTAAAAATGCTGGGGTTGGCCCTTTCCATGCTGTTGCTAAGCCGATGGCCCAATAGCCGGCGGGGCCCTCCAAACCCCACCCCGCGCTCCGGCCGCATCCAGGCTCCAGCCCGCCTGTATTAAAAGCCTCCCTTCTCCCACTTGCTAATAATAATAATTTTAAAAAAAAAAGAAGCCCAAGAAGTGCCGAGTTTATGCAAGCAAAACCCAAGAGCTCGGCAGAGGAGCTGGGGAGCACCAGCCCGGAGCCCCGCGGGGCTGGATGGGATGGATGGGGCTCTGCGCTGGGCTCCCGTCCGACTCGTTCTGCTCTCCCTCCTCTGCTCCCACAGCCTCAAGGTATAGGGCAGAAACAAAGGGGTTTTTTATCCCCCTCCCCTTCCTTTTTTCTTTTTTAATAACTTTATCAACTCCGAACCCCAGGATGATTTGTGTGTTTCATACCCTCTCTGTGCTTTTACTCTCGGTTAGAATTTGGATCGTTTCCATTTCTCAGTTAAAAACTTTTTTTTTTTTTTTTCTTTTTTTTTTTTCTTTCCCCCCCCAGTTGTTTGTGGTTTTGCATGAAAGGGCATTGTTAACTCTTTCACCGCCCGTTTGGAAAGGGCTGTCTTGGCTCAGCTTCTTACAGGCGTTTCTGGAAGAGCGAAATAAAAGTGCTGGGTTTCAAAAATGCAGGCTGGAAAAAAAAAAAAGAAAAAAAAAAAAGAGTAGCAGCATGGAAAAGATTTACATTGAAACTGCTACTGTGGGATAACCCGAGCTAGAAAAGCAGAGCGCCTATTATTTATTTACAAGAGCCCTGACTGCTTCTGCACGGCGCTAGATGAGGCCTTTCCAAGCTGGTGCACGAAAGCATTGTTTTAGGGGGGTAAAAGGGGACAGATTTGGTAAAAGCCTGGGAGAAGACGACTACCCTAGCTGCCCCACGTGGCCAGGGGAGCTGGGCCACCTCGGGCTGCCAGCCCTCCCCGGGTCAGTCTATGCACAAGGCCTTGCTTTTGTGTGCAACACGGGGAAGTATGTGCTTTTTTGTTACGTAAGTGTAAAACAAGCAAAAAGGTGCACTTTTCCACCGAGGCTGTGTTAAACGCGGTGTCACGCTTGCCCATGGGTAAACAGGAGATCCTCGGCATGCCGGGGATACGCATAAAGCGTGGGAAGAGCTGGGGAGATTTTCACTGGAAGTTGTAAGAAGTGGAGGATTAATTTTCCCTGTTGTCCGTAGAGATGAGAGACTGGGAAGTTGGCATCTGTCATTCAACCCCCTTTTTTTT
>VYZM01020754.1:1132183-1178497 GCA_013398915.1 Dromas ardeola | reverse complement strand
TCCTCTCCATCACCAGTTGCAGCTGCAGCAAGTGGGTACCATCTCGCTGCGGTGGGGAGACGCAGCCGGGTGCGCGTGTGGACGCCCGCACTGCTCGCAGGAGCCTTCCCAGATGAAGTCCTCGAGCTTTGAGGGACCGCTACAGACAGAGAAGACTGGGCAGCAGCTAGGATAAGTTATCTTTTCCTTTTAAAAAATAACGTGTGATGCCAGCAGGTTTTATTGTATTTATGGGTATTTATTATTTCTTTCTGGAGATAAGAAAATAATCTTGTTGGAACCAATAGGAATGTAAATTTAGCATTTCATCCTATATGTGAATTAAATGACACGACATTTCTCGTGTACGTTCTAAAAGCACATAAAAAACCCCCTTCCTATACTTGCACATCCTGCGGTAATTAGCACATGAATATTTTCCATTTTTAGTCTTTGAAAAAATACTTTTGTACTGGTTAAAACAAGCGCATATTTTTCCAGCATCCTCCCGAGTATGATTGCTGCTCTTAAATATTTGTATGCACATTTGTATGTATGTTTGTTGTGCCTGTTAGTTCAGTTTTGTCGAACAAATGGAGAAAACGAAAATATAGATTTTTAACCACAACAAGATTCCCTGCAGACAGGATTTTTCGTACAGCTATAGAAATGCAGCAGCTCGGAGGAAGAGCACAGCATGTAATTCTACATACATCACAGCCCTTTTTTATTACTCTTACCACAGCAGCTGAATGGAGAATTACAAAAGCTATGTCCCTGATTCTGTAAAGATTTTAAAAAGAAGCTTAACTGCAGGCATACAGGTAGCTTCAAAGGGAATTAAGTGAAAATAGAAGATGTGAGTAGTTCATGACAGACAGATGCATTAGAGAGAATGATCTACACAAAACTTGATCCAGAAGTTCTGGAATTACGTTAATTGACCTTGGTGAGCTAAACAAAAGCTCACTGGAAATTATGCCCAGAATTTAAACCCAAGACTTTTACAGAATGAATGCCAGTGTAATGGATACTCATATTATTGCGTATCTGCTGACTTTTCTGTAGGCAAAGGGTGAAATCCCGGCACTGCGGAAGGGAGTGGGAGTATTGCCATTGATTTTACTGATGCCAGAATTTTGCCCAAAACACTTACGCTTCCTCTGGTGCTGAGGTCTTTTTTATTAACTCTGACATCGTTTTCTGCATCTACGCTGTCACATTGCATGGGGTGCAAAAGCATTTTAAAATTAACAACGGGCTTGAGCTGCAGAGCACGGCTCATTGATCAAACCTCTGAATCCATCTCGACAAAGTTTGATTAGATGGTTGATTCAAGCCTACCGTATAGACACATCTCTTCGTACGTTCACAATTTTGTTGGCACACCTGTTGTGGCCGGGTTGGGAAATTTTGTGCATGTAGCAAATCCTGGGCTAGTGGGGCAAACTAAGCATCGATTTTGTTTCACCGCGTCGGAGCAAGCTATGTCAACTACTGCACGTCACTTTGTGATCATGCTAAAGCCGCTCCGACAAAAAGCCACCTCAGCAAGCTGTCATTTCAATGTTTTATCCGTTTTCTCTTTGTGTACGTTTGCTCCACATTTCAGCGAAGCCTCATCTCTCCTGCCCACCGCCATAGGCTACGAGTCTGCAGCAAAACTCAAGTCTCCAGCATGTCACGTATAATGAAACAGGAAAATTCCACCCAAAACGTTCTGATCGCCGGCTTTCGTACTGAAATCCCCTCCCGGTCAGGAAGAGAAGAGGAGAAGCAAGACAGTGGTAAGTGACACCTGCACAGGGGCAGTACTAGACCTCTTGCAGCCAAGAGCATTATCCTCCTTGTTTGCTGCAGGACACGGGACACCATTCCCCTGCGGTGGCCGCGGTGGGAACCCCTACGTGCCTCGCTACCACAGCCACCTGTGGGATGCCCGTGTCCATTTATCACTTCAAACTAAACTAAACAGCTATATTGTAATACTGCAAATTAGAGGCCTTCTATATCATAATTTTAAAGCACTTAAGCTTGTGTTATCTTTTAGCTCTTTATTCATCTAACTGGTTAAGGTTTTGAAGACCTAATCTAGTTCCCATTAAGACAAAGAGGAGAATTTCATTCTCTGTGAAGTGTTATACCTCGGGAAGCCAAAACCTTTGGTGTCTGCCTTAGACGTTTATATGTTACAAGCATTAACAACTCAACCCTATAGATTTTTCTCCGTCAGTGGGGAAGTTTTATTCTTATCCCCACTTTACAGGATGAAATCTCTCATTCAGTGAAGTATGTGAGCATGTGCCAGTTTCAACAGAGCTGGTGGAATCTTTCCAGGATGGCCTAGGTTTGCCAAAAGTGCAATTTGACGTGGAAAACTATTTGCAAATTCAGGTTGAATGTAGTGAAGAGTTTTGTCAGAAAGTAAATCAGGGGAATTTCTTTCCTCAGGAAAGTTTAAATGTTTCGTTTCAGTATTTTCAAAATAAACTCTGTCATTTTGACCTTTCTTAAACCACTTCCTTTTCAAAGGTGACCTTTTTTTTGTTCATTATTATTTTGAAAGTAATACGATAAATAGAATATTAGACTTCTTAGGAAGAGAGCAAGTTGTCACTGCTTTAAGTTTCATTTTGGTGTTTTAAAATGGAGGGGGGTTTTCAGCTAGAACTGTTTGTTGTTTACATTTTGGGTTAAAAACAATGTGAAAACTTCCATTCTAGATCAATGAAGTGGATCTGAGTGGATCCAAAATGAAAATTTTGGGGTGATTTTGCGTCTGTTCCACTAAACATTGTGTTTGGGGTTCAGCCTCACCTGAATCATTTTTTTCCAGTCTGCCATTCAGCCACCAGACCGAAGGGAACACGTTCGTACAGCTCCGACTCCAACAGCTTAACAGCCCTATTGTTTTCGGTTGACTCCGGTGAAACTACCCGTGCTGGGAGTCAGCCACGTGGATTTGAGTCTCCCTGAACTGACGCCTAAACAAACCATAGGGAGTCAAACGGGGTGACGGGCAGAGCCCCGGGGTCCCGGCTGGTCCCTCTGATGCTCAAGACCCTTTCCTCCAGGTTTGCCGAGCTCCACAACGCACTGGGCTTGCAAAGGAAGGATGGGGGCCGGAAGGGGAATTATTTTCTTTGCAGCTGCTCAATGCTTATGACCGAAATTGGGGAAGCATGTAAGGTGGGCAGCAAAGGAAAGAAATGCCTGGGTGAATTTGAAACTGAGATCTGGGCTAAAATTTTCAGTGGTTCTTATATTAGCCTGATGTTCTCCCTCTTATGAACATAACGTCCTTTAAATAAAGACCCAGGTAGCTTCCATGAGTTACCAAGAGCTTTCCCATCTTCTGTTAATATCTCTTTCTAATAATGCAAAGTGAGTGATAAACTAAAAATGAGTTGGAATAGTTCTGCAAAGATGATTTCAACCAATTAGTCTGTTAAGGGAACAGCGGGAACAACAAACACATTAATTTAAACATATACCTCTAAATAGCATAATTACCTTTTAAGTTTCAAACTGTACACATGAAAAAAAAAAAAAAGATTCCAACCAGCCAACAGAGAAGGAAACACGATCTAAAGGATGCTTAGTACATACCAAAATATTTTCCACCAAACTAAGTTTTGTTAACTTCCCAATGCCGTGCGATACATATCTGCAGCTCCCTGGTGCTGCCTTGATTTGTTGCAGTGTGTGGCGAGTTGTAGTCTGATCTAGCCTGACATGCCATGGTATGTGCAGTGAACATACAGCATGATAAGAGAGTTGAAAACCAAAGACAAACAGCCCCAAAGAGAGAGTTAAAAGCATGATCCAGCAGGGGCCTGCATCCATCAGAGGGAGAGTATTTGAGACGGCACACCTTGCACTTGCAAGTGAATAAACACTGATTGCGTGCTATAACTGGGAGTGAACAAGATAATTCAACCCAGTGTTCCCACGGGTGACTTTGTTTCTTGTCTTTCCTGTACACTGGTTGACATTCTTTGTAATGGCATCTTTTTTATCAATTTGTAGTGAAAAACAGGGTGTCTTGGACCCGTAAACCCTGCTGCAATGAGAAGGGTGGAATTGCTTGCTGCCCGCTGGAGAAAGAGATGAACCCAGCTGCTGCTGCTGTAACACGATGCTCTGTGAGTGAAGATCTTCTGTGCCTTATTATGTTGGTAAAAGCACCAGTAATCCAGCTAGCTTCATTTCTGGCCAATTTTGGGTTCCCCTTCTAAAGACACAAAATATTTCTGGGCTATAACTGAAGGAGTTTCATTGCCCAGGATTCCTCTGGCAAAGGGGGTGAGCTCTGTTGTGTCTGCAGGTTCAGGGAGAAACTACTGCCCAGTTGCAGCAATGTTAGTTGCATTCAAATTTTTAAAAGCTTGACAGGAAACAGGTGATTTTTTTGTCATTTAGTGAACGAAGGCATTGGTGATTATGACAATGAGATCATGTTGAAGGGATCGTTATAAAAAACCACAACAAAGATGCATCTGCTTTGCTCCTTATGTCTCAGGTATCATCTGAGGTGTTTCTGGGGGTCCTGGGATCCAGAGTTCTGGGGCATTACACACATCTGATTTTCACACCTAGAAAACTAATGCACACTAACATAACACAAGACCTATAGTTGGACCACAAAAGAATATAAAAGTCCAGGTAAACATGGCAGTAATTTGTAATGAATTCTTCAACGCTTCCTTTTATAAAGACTCTGGTCATTTGACTCAGTGAAAGCTGCCTTCATTTAGGCCCCTTTGGGCTCAGCATTGAGGGTCTAGCTAAGAAACTGGAAATTTCAGTGGTTATTCAAGTTTATCTTAAAGTGTTCTTAAAGCTGTGTCTGTGGTGTTGAACTGCCTTGCTCTGAGCGACTGGCATGATGAACTGGGCAAGTGCTGCGTCTGGTTAGTGTTTCTCCAGAGCGTGCGGGACGATCACTCATCCGGAAAAAAACACTTTCCACTCTACGTGAGCATCAGTGGAAATGCTGAGCGTGTTCAGTGCTGCTCTCTTTTTATCATAGAAAAGCGACATTCTCTATGGACCTACTCCAAAGCCTGATCGTGTCAATGAAAGGCCTCCTATTGACTTCAGTGTGACTTGGAGTGGTTCCTAAAATGGGGAACAAAGCAGCAGACTTCATAAATCTTCTGATGTGGTCCTTAAAGCAAGAATTCAGACCACATGGGGCAAAGGTTTGTGATTAGAAAGACTATTTGGCCTCTCTTTCTTCCTGAACTGAACCATTCAGGTCTTACTGAAGGTTCATTCTTTGAGAAAAATCATATGCCAGTCGGCACGGGGGATAGTCAGTCTGTTAAATGCTACGTTACGCCTTTTACTTTTCATTATGGTGTGAGATTTGATTAAGGCAGTCAGTGACCCTGTGCTTAGGAACAGAAGAAAAAAAAAAAGGCAGAAAAAAGCCAGTGGAGCCATAGGGCTAAAACACGTTGCTGAGAAGTGAAATGATTGAAGGTGTGGAGGAGAGGGGAATTATCGCAGCAGTGTTGGCACCAAAGTGGTATTGACAGGCTTCGAACTGCCATAAAGCGTGTGCTGACACTTTCATCCTACACCTTTACCACGGTGCAGCCCCTGTGTGTGTAGGAGAGCGTCCCAGCACGAAAGCAGAGGTGCACACCGATGCCCATGCTCCAAAATAGCAGGCAGTGCTCACCAGCAGCTGCTGCTCTCTGCAGTCCATTGCCTGGTTACGGCTACTTCCCTTGACCTTTCCTAGGGAGGTTTTTAAAGGTATTTAGGAAATTAGCAGGAGTCGAACCTCTCTGTCCCTTTGTGCCATTGACAGAAAACCACTTTTACTTCCTTTCCTAGTGGATATGACCTTTTCTTCTCTCCCTTTAGACCTGCTGCGTGTCCTCCAGAACTTAGTGCTGCTCCTGACTATGTTAAAACACATCGGGAAGGGAAAGCCTGCTCACTGTACAACTTTCTGTCACGACTCTCTCAGCATTTGACTCACAAGGGTAATTTGGCTTTATCACTCCCTAAGTGCGCTGTAGATGCCTGATTTGCAAGGCACATAATGCGAACCATCGTGTTATCGCGTGGAACCTCTTTTCCACACTGCTCTATATATGTCATTCAACCTTTTAATTTGATTAGGAGTTTAATTTGCATGGGACTGTGTTTATTCTTTTACTGGAATATATATATACACTATGAAATGTATGATGTAAGTTAATCCAAAGCTAAGGAGGCCAATAAAAGCCAGTTCCTTAAGGAGGAAGAAAAAAGAGCACAGCTCAATGGAAGAAAAGCTTGGTAGGAGTCCAGAGTCCTGACTCATTGTTAGCCTCAAGAGCGTCCTGACTAGCATCAACGTGTTCTGGAAGCAATGTGATTTTCCTACCGTATTAACGAGAAAAAAAAAAAATAATAAAATGTAATGCTAAAACAATAGGGCATACCAGAAAATTTCCACTGAGGAATGGGACTCTGTAATAAGCTCGTGTCAGAATGAATTCCATCCTGGTCGCACAATCCGAGCGTATGGCAAAATGGCACAACTTTGTGCCCACCGTGGAAAAGTGAGCAGCCCTTCTAAGTGCTTAGACTCATTCTTCAATACCAAGTGCTTCAGAAAGCTGGGAAACAGAATTTGAAATATATTTCTATTCATGGGAGCCACCCAGTCAAGAGGGAGCACTAGGAATGTACTGAAGAGCTGCAGAGAAGCATTAAGCCCTCATGGAAATTTGAAAAATGCCTCAATGGCTTTCTACCCATGTCTCTCCGTAACTGCAATCTCAAAATTATATATGTAATTTGGAAGTGACCGTGTCCTGGAAGCTTGGCTAGTGTGAGCTCACAGTTATCTCTTACTTGATCCTGTGAAATAAATTATATGCAGCAAATCCCAACTGCAGATAAATTCTTCTCCATCTGTTTTCCTATAAGAGGAAAAAAAGTAGGATTACTTTCATGCAACAATTGCACAAGCAAGTCATAAGCTTAAAGACGGAGAAGAAAGTTAGAATGTTTTCTGGTTTAATGCCAGAGATTTTTAAGATAAAAACTCTCTGAAAGTGACTGCAATGAACCAATGATTGTTGAGCTTAAACAAACCTCAAGTTAAGTTAAATTCAATTTCACTTAAATATTTCTTAGGAGAAAAGAAAACAGAAATGTAGGAAAACAAAATCTTTATGTCTTCATTGTCATCTTTTTCCCACAATATCTCCTAAGCTGAAATGAGGTCATTCTGGATTTTAGTAGGAAGGCCAAGCGCAGTGCAAAATGTATTTGAAGGCAGAACTGGAGTTCGCATCTCAAAAGCAAAACATTTAACAAAAATATAAAACTGCATGAGAGAGAATGCACTTAATGGCTAGGGAAGTATAGTTTTACCTGTCAGGAACAAAAAAGTTGGTCTGCATCCATTGCATAGACACCAACTAATCTCAGCAAGGGCTGCAAACGAACAAACAGCTAATGCCTGGTCAAATGCAGGCTAAACTTAGCAGAAAAGTTCCTAAGTCAGAGTTTTTCTTTCTTTTTAAGGAAAATTTTGCTACGCTTAAAAATAAAACAGGTAAAATCTTGTAATTGTGTGAATCTATGATGTTTGTAGTAAAAGTGACAGAATGTGCTTATACAGTTATAATTATAGTTTGCAGGTCACTTTGGTGTCTCGCATGGACAGTCCATGAAGAGGAGATGACCAGGCACTATGAATAATAGCCTGAATAAATAGGGAAGTTATAGAAGTAACGCTAACGAAAAATAAACGTTCTTGTTGGGAAATGGAGAGTGACAGTAAGAATTGAAGTGATCCAGTGTTTCAGGTATACAAGTGAGCGAACACGTACTGCAAACATTGTATATGAGTATATGAGGAATCTGGAAGGGGTCTAAAATAACACTAATTAAGGGCTTGATGGTTACCTCTGCCCCTCTTTAATCACAGCATGTTTCATTAGGACTTTGTAGGCAGTGAAGATTTTTTTCTACTGTCATATTTGTTGTGTTTTCCAATCTCTATTAAATGTCTATCAGAAGTGCTCTAACCCCACTCAAAATCCCAAACCCAAAAATGCATAAAGGAAAATAATCCAAACATCACGTGTAACCATGAGCAGTTAGTCCATCCAAACAAAAGCAATCAAGGCACATCCTTCGCTTTCCTCTCTGGAGACTCGTGTACATCTAACGATAACCCACCACAAGCCCTTTAAGGAAAGGGAAGAGAGGAGGAGCTGTGAGTTTTGACCCCATTCTAGACAACAAATTGCCTCCAGGTATTTTGGTGCAAGCGCATCAGCCAGTGGCACCCAGATGTAAAAGTTCTCATGAAGAATCTGAATTACACCCAGAGATGAGCTGGAACGTAAAGCGCTGCTTGCAACGTGCATGGGCAACCCTGAAGGCTCTTGCAGCTGCACTCTGCAACCTCTGAAGTTTTCCTGCTGTCCTACAAGCGCATCTTCTGAATGGCTACACGCTCAAGCCGGTATTGGAGAAGCCATGGAAAAAATCGGATGAGTTTTTTTTCTGATAAGGCAGGTGGGACGTCTCCAGCCATTTGTGACCCGTGGTCTCCACTGTGCTGGCCACTTCCATCCCTCCCCAGCTGAAGCGAGAAACCATAACTGTGTTTCTGCAGGAAAACTGGTGACAGTATTGGAGAAAGCACTTGGCTTTCTGTTGACAGTCTTGCACCAAGGACACGGACAATATTTTCCCAGCATTAATTGGTGTGGTGGCCACAGCGTGAGGAGCTGGGCAGTTTGGGGACTTCATTGGGCAAGAGGTGAATAATCCCAACAAGCTGACCAGGACTACTCATCTGCGTGAAGTTAAATATATGCCTGCTTGCAGGATGAGGGGCTTTGTGTATTTATACCTGGCGTCCTTGAAAATCCAACTTTCATGTGTAAGTACTTTATTAATGTGGTTTATTTCTGTGTATGCTTTTCTGTGAGTGACTGCGTTATGAATCTACTTGAAATTGCCTTATGCAAATGTGTCGGTTTCAGTTTGTAAGAAAGTTGTTGTACTGCTGGGCATTTCTTCTTCTGTTCATTTGCTTTTGTCAGAGGCTGACAGTACACACTGGCTGCAGTTTTCATGTGATCATTCTTGAAATTGCTTCGTGC
Source organism: Dromas ardeola (assembly GCA_013398915.1). Lineage (NCBI taxonomy): Eukaryota > Metazoa > Chordata > Aves > Charadriiformes > Dromadidae > Dromas > Dromas ardeola. The sequence continues at coordinate 1,169,387 of VYZM01020754.1, read as the reverse complement.
TTGGAGAAATGTGTAGGTGTTCTTTCTGTCTAATTTCTTTAAATAGTAAGTGAAAACAGTACTACGAGAAGAAAAAAACACGCCAAAAGATTCTGTTCCTTTTCTGCCATTTCAATCTTTCATTCATCTAATGAGCTTATTTTTACTCCCTGTCTTTCAGCCCCTACTCTATATTAACAAGTTCTTCCTTGATTTCATTGATTCTCCTTGCCCACGGTGGCCTTTTTTAATAATTTATTCAATATGTTTATGCTTCTGAAAACACAAGCTGCCAAGAGAGGTTGTGGAATTGTCATCATTGGCTCAACTAGACGCCCATCTATTAGGGATTATTTAAGGATAAGGAAATCAATCCTTCGGCGATTCAAGGGGAGGAGGGGGCGGATTAAATGACCTGATAGAATAAGCCCCTCTAATTCAAATTATTCTGGGTGGGTTGTTGGGGTTTTTTTTTGTTTTAAATTCTTTTTGATCTCAATTTCCTAATTTTTTTTTTTAGATAATGTTCTCCTGTGTTCGCGTTCTTTGAAAGTATGGAGAATTTGCATGAACCAATTTTTATTAGTTCCCTTGAGAATGTTAAAAACTTCAATTAGGTCACAGTGAAGTCTCTTTTCCAGAGTGAAATTCCTTAATCTTACTTAATAACTTAAATCTTTGAGAAGTGATGTTGTTCTGCAATGCATTTTTCCTCAAAAGTAATTATATGCCAGCTAAGTTGCTACATAATAGTCAGGGCTGTGTTGTGCTCTAAGTATAATCAGTCCTTGGGTTTTGTAGAGCCTATTAGCCCTGATGGGCTAGCAACACACGACTGTCAGTACGGAGGGGCAGGCTGGGAGACAGGAATTTCCAGTTTCCAAGAAGCTGGCGTTTTCTATTTGCACAGGAACCTCTCGCAGCGTAAACTGATATTCTGGCTGTGTTTCTCAGTAGATCTGCTCGATTGTAATTTTGGGATTATTTTAACGACAGCGGGCAAGGAAATCCATGAGGCAAATAGGAATTAACAGGCTGAGGAATGATGCAAGCTCTGCCTTTCGCTTCGTGCATGTATTATATCATCTTTGCCCCGTGTTTGCTGTATTTTCCAGTAGAATGCATCAAGCTGTTTAATACTGTAAGTAATCAAAAGCTGAAATACTGGTATTGATCCGGTGCCGTAGGAAGCCAGTGTCTCTCAAGCCTGGTGGAGGTTCCCCTGTGTGGCTGCCCTTCTGCTGTTTCTTCCTTCGCTGATGTCAGCTTTGGGGTCATTGTATAACCTCTCCGAAACACTTCTGCTTTCTGGAATTAAGGGAAAAGAGCCATCCAAATCCTCTTAAGAAGCTTTGAAAGTGTTGCTTGCTTTGCGGTGCGCAGCGGTGAGCACACTGTTAGTGCATCTCCAGGAGCAGGAGCAGCTCTGCTCAATTTTGTTTGCCTCTCTCTTCTGACAGTGAACTCAACGTGCTCCCATGTCAGCCTCCAAAGGGGTGAAAAGAGACGCATTGGGCTAAAACATAAAAATAAATTTAATGCGAAAACTGGTTGTGCCTTGAAGAGCTTTGATGTAACATCAAGAGCAGTTTTATCTCACCTAAAAGTACATGGTGAAGATTATGGTGGACTTCATGGTCCATGCAGATTAAAAGTTTCCTACCAGCTCTGTTGTAAAGATTGGGATAATCTGTTTGGAAATCCACAAAAAAAATGAGGATTGTAGATGGCAGGAAGAGAGGTGAGCTGCAGGCATCAGTAAGTGATCTGGTTTTCACTTGCTGGTCTCGTGCACACTATATTCCTCTCTTTCTGGTCTACATGGTCGTAAGAAGTGTGGGTCTAAGTCAAAATCTCACGGCCCAGACGCTCCCCAGCCTGCAAGACTGCCATTAAATAGTTTCTCTTGTTTTTAATCCTCTTGTTTTGTGAGTTCATTTCCTCCCTGGGTGTCTTCAAAATGTGAACCCATGTTATGGACGATGAGCTGCAGATGTTCTGCAATTAATAGTGTAGGCATCCCACTCAAACCATAAGGGTCGATAATATCTTTCCCTCTCAGCTTGGTTGATACTCTTCATGGGCACAAGGCGATTCATGCTGAAGTTACCACGTTGATCAGCTTTGTCCTCATTCCGCACGGAGTAGATAAGGGTGGGTTTGTTTGGAGAGAAATGAGAAGTTTGGTTACTTTCCTTAACCACTTCTATTTGAAGAGAAAATCAAGTGGGTTTCGTTAAAGAAGCAAAAACCTGCTTCCTACAGCCACCCTGTTGCTGCCGCAGGTTCTTCCCCTGCTCTGCTTTCTCCTGGAGCATTGTCTCTGCTGATAGTGGCACTTCTATAACTCAGTTTTCCATTAAGTCATGATGAGAAGCCCCGCTGTTCCAGATTTGCTTTTTTTTTCTCAAATAAGGATTCTTTAATCATTCTGTAATAATTACGGCGATGTTTTCCCTTGGCCCTTTAGGCATTATTTAGAGAGCAGGCACCGGCGTGGTGCTGACGTTATGGATCTGTGTGACTTTGGCAAGAAAAAAACCTCCTCGCCATTGGCTTTATTCCCTGTAAATCTCCATACGTCTTGTTTCTGGTTTGTAATCTGAGGTTGCATTTCTTCACACACATTCGGTTACAACAGCCTGGATGTGGCCAAATCAGAAAGCGTCCTGCCACCCGCAGCAGGGTGACATACATTAGTTTGCTGTCCCCCTCAGTCCCCCAAGGAGGAGGAGATACTGAGGGAGAGAATGGGACCAGATGTGTCTCAAAAGCACCATTTCTACAGCCCGGCAACCTCCAGTGGTGCTGGACTAGGACTCGTCTTGGGGATGAAGCCATCTCCTGCACCAGGCTGTCCAAGTGTGGCCGCCGTCACCCTCCGATGAAGCACACGCGGGTTGAGTATTGGGAATCAAATTCAGAGCTGATGCAAGGAATGGCTCCAGGACAGCGTCTTTAGACTTTGTTTTGTATCATATCAGGCTTCAAGTGTTATATAGTGTTGCCATGCCAGGGTATTTTTAGTGCCTTAGAGACTGGAAACAAAAAAATATTTTGTCTCTTGGCTGGAGGATTTGCCCATATTTGTTCCAGTCTAATTTAACTCTAGTTGAATTCAGTGCATCCAGTTTCTAGGCTCAGCCTAACTTTGGGACATACACATATTCTGCTATATCTGTTTACTTCAAATATTGTGCTTTAGCAAAACAGTCACTGCTTGTAATAACTGAATAGCTGCTTTCTTACAACACCCACCGAAAGGCACTGCAAGAAAAAGAGGTCAGATTTACAGGGAATTTCTTTCTTTCTTTCTTTCTTTTTTTTTTTTTTTTTAACCTGGCAAAAATGTGAGTTTTAAAAGTTTACATTACAATCTTTGTTAAAGTCAACATTAACAGAGTTCGAAGCAGGAACAGAAGTCCGATAGCACTCAAATTAATATTATCAGGAAATGCGAGCCACTTAAGAGGCCTGTTGTACAGCAACGTATTAAAGCCCTTAGCTGGAGTCTTAAGGGTCAAGTTTCTGGCACTATTAGTCATGTTATTTATATATATATGGACACATATTTATGTGGATGTATTGGACGTGTGCACACACACGCATGCACCCCGGCCATTCCTCAGCCCTAACGATGCACAGAGTCCTGCTGCAGAGAAAGTCAACGGGAAATCGTGCCTGAAAATATCATGAGGTTCTTTGCAGGCGACGGGGAAGGAGGGCGCTGGGGAAGCAGGAACACGGTGTCACCGCTCACGAGGCCTGTGCTAGTTACAAGTTGTTTCTGTTTCGTTGTTGAAAGGGAAATAAAATGGGAGAAGGAAGGGGCAGTGCGTGAAGAAAGGATCTTTTCTATGGATATATCGTGATTGATGGATTTTGAGTTTCAAGGCTATAATCCTTGCATGGAGCTCTTTCAGCGGAGAAAATGGAGACTCCTAAAATTAATAGCATTTTCATACAATTAATACAATCCTCCTTTGGCAGGAATAGATGTCCACTATTTTAGCAAGGAAGGCAAAAATGTCTATAAATCCCTTTTCTTTCAGATAGCCAAAATGCCATCACTGGGGATTGCCTGCCCTCACTCTCCTGAAGTGAGACCGCGTCCATGCCACCGCCTCCACGCACGAGGAACGACATTTCAGACATATCTGGTGATGAGCTACTAAGACACTCTGGATACTTCAGTCTCGCAGAAACTAAATGCAATGGGTAATGTGGAGACAATGAAATTAAATTGCTTTGGGTACAAGTTTTTTTCTCCCTGTTTTCTAAGTGGTTGAAAGTTACTCTTTTTTGTATTTCCCTTGATATCTAGCAGGTGGCACACAGAATGAGAAGTGATGAACTCACAGGTTTTGCAGGAGGTAGCTTTGACTCACCAAAGTCAATACAAACTTTGATTTGGAGCAGGAGGAGGTCTACAAATACAAGGGGTGTCATCTGGCCCCTAATGAAGACCTTCTGATTGAGATCAGCTATGGTTTTGTGTGTGACTCTTGGTGTGCCTGTGCTCAGAAGGGGTTGCTCTGTAGCTGTCCTTTATCAAACCTGCTATCAGCGGGTTTTGGTACCTCCTGATCTGATACTGAATGATGGTGGCTAGGCTGTGGAACAACGTGGTGCAGCTTGTTTATAGTCAGCTTTGGGGAAAAAAAAAGATGGCTCTTCATTATATCAGCGTTCCTGATTATGTGTTACATACTGGAGCTATTTAATCAAAACCATTAACACCCTACATCTTATAATGCTTTACAAAGCCAGCCAGTATCATGATTCTTATTTTGCAATATTTGTGCTTAAAAGTTTATGGGACACGAGTTGATGTCCCGAACCTTGCTGAGTGGATGTTTGCGGTGGACAATCACATCAGCGTGTGTGCTCCTGCCGAGCACGAGCGTGTCAGTGCCTCCCAGCAAACAATGCGCATGCTGAACTCCGAGTGACCCAGTTGTCTTTGCTAATCGCTCGCTGATTACTAGCTAATCAGTGCCTTGTTTAGAGCAACTAAGCCAAAACCACTCTCTGCTATGCTGCACTTGGACGGTGGGGGATGCATTTTTTTGGTCATCGCCACCACTGTGCTGTGATTGCAGCAGAGGTGGACGATGAAATGCAGCCTTGTCCCGTGCAGGACCTCACAGCTCAGAAGTGTTACCTGCGTCCAGACTTCCCTGGTCCTTTGCTCTGTAGCCTCATGCAATGAAGAAGGCAGCTTGTAACCATTTGTGAGTGAGTGTGCTAGTGTTAGCATCCTCTCACAACTGTATAGGAAGTGAGGTTGGGGAGAAAAGGGCCCTCTGGGGCCGGTATGATAAATTTTATCCTCTAACTGCCACCAGTGCAGTGGACCCCACTGAAGGCGGTGGGCTTGGATCACCCTTATGATGGAGTTGAATTCAGCATGGGGCCAAGGGGGAAGGAGAGGAGAGGAGGAAGGAAACCACACCTGTATTTCTGCAAATAAGTCACTTCGTAGATGTTTGAAAGAAAGAACACTGTTTAAATGTGAACTTAATCTTTTGTTAACACATTTTTGTGCAGGCAAGAGGTGGGAGTTATAAACCGTCCTGTGATGGCCGCTCCAGTAAGAGGGTCCCTTTTGGCAGCACGCTGCATGCGTCGGCAAACAAAATGTGCCTCTAAAAAGCCAACGTTATCCTCGTCCTTGGCCAGAAGAGTGGAGACAATGGTTTGGCCTTTTTGCCAGCATGTTTATTAAACGGTTAATCAGCTGTACAGGGTTAAATTTCACCCCGGGGATTTTTAGTATGGACTTTCTGGTCAAACTTATCTTGCTGTCAAACAAGTACCTATAGTTTTAAAACAAGAAATAGAGACCCTTTCTGTGTGTTTTATGACTTTTCTTATGATGAGGGACACACTCACGACATGAGCTATCCCACAGAGCCTTGATGATCTAAAAAGCACTACAGTGACAGCAAGAGCCAATGAATTAGTGCAAACCTAGTAGTTTCTTCTTTTGAAATCTCAAAATTCCTTTTTGCTGTAGATACTTTATGATCCAATGGGTATTTTTTAATGAGCATGAAGTGAGTTTTTCATCTTGTGGTTTTTTTTTTGTATTTTCCCTGCATTTGTTAATTTGCTAATGCAGCCACAAGAATAATCTGCACTGAAGAGCAGAATGTTTTGTTCTACGATACCCCAGGCTAGCTAATCTGTCATACATACATTAGCTTTTAACTTCTTTAAGTCTAGTTGGAAAGTCTTCTGATCACAGGTGAAAATGAGTTTAAGGTATCCCTTTATTAAAAACACTAGACCTTCTGATCTTACTAGCAGTTTCTGTTCGTTTGAGGTGCCAGACAGGAATAGCAAGATAAGAAATGAGGCTTATTAGCAGAGCAATTGTGTATGAATAAAGGTATCAACCTTCAGTTTATTCTCTCTCACTAGTAAGCAAGAAGGTGAGATGGTTCTTTTGGGGGAGTATCAGAGTAAAAAGCCTGTGCCTGATGGTTTGAAATGCAATTAACTCTGGGTGAAAACACCACTGTCCCTCTGTTGTCTTAAGATCTATAAACTGTAGATTTCTGTGGACCACAGGGAGTGAAAAATGGGGCTGACCCCAAAAATCTGCAGGCTTCCAGACTGGTTGACCTTCTGATGGGGCTGTCAGCTATAAACTTGGATACACGTCCATTCACACATATCATAAACAGAGAAAATAGCTAAAAAATAGCAGGGCTGAACTTTGTTTGAGAAACTTGATATTAGAAATATGCCAGGACTTCACAATAAAAGGCAAAACGTATTGAAATTTATGGGGTTTAAAATTTCCTCACAAAGTTAAAAGTAGCCTTATGTTTGCTTTTTCGCCTGACCCTGCTCACCTTTGCCAGTGAGAAGCCGCCAATTTATAAAGGAAATTGGCTTTTCCTAAAGGCAGATTTGAAATTTCGTGCATGATGTTAGAATTTCCTAGCATTCCTGCATGCCAAGAAGAACTCTTTCCACTGATTTTCCCAGAAAAACACAATGTTCAAGCTACATAGTCTTCAAAATGTTGAGATAATTCAGCTACAAATATTTGCAACATTCAATCCTAGTTGCTAAAGTAAACATTGCTCAGGGAATAGATGCCTTTACTTGGGAGTAGGAAGAATATCTAAGTCCCTCACTTTTCTCTCTGACTCTGCTTTGACATCCCAAATGAATCACTGCATCTCTATTTCCCCATTGCCTTTCTTAAAGTGGGCGATCAGAGACTGCTTTTTGCTGGTGTTTTGTGGGGTTTTTGTGATATCTTGCATATTACAGGCCCAAATGCCACTATATTTTATATCTATTTTCATGCTATTCAAGAAATATCCAGCAGTTATAATGAATAGAAAATTCAACTGGAAGGGCAATGCATGATGCTTTTTTCCTAAACTTTTGTCAGGTTTTCATTTTGCTCCTTGTCCTTTCCAGGAAGCTTAATGGACTTTTTGCAGTTTGCTTTTAATCCTTTTTTATTGGCAGAGGAACCTCCTTCCTCCTTTGGTGTTAGAAACACTTTTTCTCCTTGGTCCTGGGAATTCATCTCTTCGTTTCATCTTAAATCTCTTGCAATGTGGAGCAGATTGTTTGATAGTGCAGGGTGACACACGTGCTTTTTTAAACAACTGTTGTCTTTATTCTTCTGGCAGCCAATGCCACTGCTGTCAAATAAAGTAAAATTGACTCCCCCAGGAAAGCTTAAAGAGTCAGATATGCCATTGCAAATTCTGGCATAGACTGTTTGGAAACCTTTTTCTTCTCGTTTGGCAGGACATGTGCTCAGTCCCTGAACACACTGCTCAGAAGCTGTTACAAAATATAGAAGACAATAAATACTAAGCAAGTTAAAATTTTATCTGCTTTGAGAGATAGGAGCCTGAATGTCTAAGACACTAGAATTCATTTGACAAGAACAAGAGATCTCATACCAGCCTTGTAAATGAAAAGCTGTTAGGCAGGCAGTACCTTCCCCAATGTCATGTTTTTCTTAGAACTGGGGCATACATTACACACAAATTTGAGATTATCTCGAACAATTATCTAAAATTAACTGTGGTTTTCTAATGAAAAACATTAAGAGAAGGATCTGATAAGAAGTGGGCCTATTTATAATACTTGCTTGCTACGAGGAAGAAAGGTTTGCTACTCTGAGTGAAACCAGAATGCGCCGTGTGTCAGAGTACAGAAGAACATTGGCTTCCTTTCCTTTACTTATTAGCGGCAGCACTGGGAGTTTATCACACCTATCGGTGGTTAACTGAAGAGCCAACTCGAAGAAGAAGTGTTCCCATTTCTGTGTTTCTTTCGGTGCTGTATCAGCTGCTCTTTAAACACCTCTGCTCTTACGGAGCGTGTAGACACCGTGCAGTGTCACACTGAGCTCTCTTGGCAGCTTTCTTAGCACGGTGCATGTCAGAAAGAGGCACCAGCTTGGACGACCAAAGCAAGTTCACGTCTGTTTGATGCTGCACCAGGGTGAGCTCCATGTGCCTCTCGAGTTTGATTAGTGTGGGGCTGCTCTGGCTGTGCCATGTGGGCATCTCGTGGAAGTAGCCTCATACCATCGCCATTATCTCTGTTCAAGCAGCAAGCCTGAAGCAACGGACCTTAGAAGCTAAAAACATGAGCTCCTGAAGAGCTACAGGGCCAAGTAACATCGTATTTATTTAGGTGAGACTTGGCCAGGGGACCCTGCTCGTGATTGATTCAAGGGACTCCACAATAAGCATGGTGTCCACCTGGATGTGCTGTCTGTCTGTTCCTGATTATGGAAGGCTGGTCCAGAGCAATCCCAGTGTATGCAGGCCGTGTGTGAGATACCAGCAGCGCAGGTTACATACCCTCCAGACCAGCTTCTCTGAATCTTTCCAGCACAGAATGACAGAGGAGAAGCAAACACTGGCATTATAAAAGGCATGTTTCCCTTAGTCCAGTACTGGGTGGGAACCAAGTCGGTGTGTTCGGGGACTCCTCCATGCTCTCCAGAACACAAATTATGGGGAGAGAGTAAGAGTGGAGAGGCTCCTTTTTCCAAGTCACTCTCTGTGTTACAGGCCAGAAAACAAGACTCCAAAGAGCTGCTGTGGTTTCTCTTTTGGCTTTTTGCACAACTTGGACTGCGCAAAGCTGGGTTCTGGATTCACAGACAAGGGAGTTACCGTGAGGAACATTTGAAAGCTCTGACTTCTAAATCCGTCTGAAATTCGGCAGTTTCACATCGTGGGTTTCTACATGCACACTCACACATCTAAGTTCTTCTCTTCCCTTAACGTGAGTTTGAAAGAACGCAAAGACAGTAAGTAAGACTCCCAAGAATCATAATGGCACCTAAAATCGTGCTGATTAAAAAAAAAATACAAGTCATTCCACTTACCAAAAGGTCAATGAATCTCGCCCAAACTTTCAATGAACCCCCCATCGTGGCTTCTCGCTTACAGGAGTCACAGGAACCAGGTGGATTTTGTTGTGAGTCATTTTCCATAGTTCTGCTTATCAGTCATGTGAGCGTGGGTAATTATTTTCACCTCATGTTTGCTAATGCTGATTTGCTTTGCATTTGACTGGCCTTAAAAAAAGAAAATCTTTAATCTAAACCAAACAAGCCTTAATGCAACCAAATGTTTGGATGAAGAAAAGGCAAATGTCTGTGTGTTTGTGAAAGCAGCACCAATAAAAATAACACAGACATCATCTAGTATCCTAATGCCACCAGGCAATGCAGAATAACTAAGAGCCAGGTGTAACTCTGCAAGGTTCAAAGAGGTTCCACTGTCTCTTCAGGGTTCTGGTTTTAACTGCTGCAGAGGTTTCCAAAATTTAGATACAATTTCTCCAAAAGGTTTGCAAATCCGGCTGCTTCTTTTGCTTGGTTTTCATTTTTACAGAATAACTTTTAACTTTTAGAAATTTCCGCATGAGAAATGTTTTCTCAGCTGCTAAAGCTAATTAGGAGACACAAGGATCGGTTTTGTTATATCTTCCTCTGAATAGGAGTGAAGTTATTTCATGCAATTTTTTACACGACTCTGCTGTGTGATGGGCTGCATACAGAGTAGTTTATTTATACCACTTTATCTCACACCTGTTTGGATACTGGCTGTTTTATGGTATTTAAACATACTATTTCTTGCCAATTGCTTTATCTCCACAGTTCCTGCTTTTGCTGCAAATGTTTCTTATTAGCTCTAAAAGAAACATCAATTGCTCCCTGAGCATTATTAGCGAGGACAAAAATAACGTAATTGTTAGTTACTTCCAACATGTTATCACCGCAGACCTATAAAACAGACATTCTTTCAAAATACTGTAGGGGCTCTTTTACTCTGTGGAAAATAAATAATACATGTTTTAAGGACTTGTTATTTTGCTAGAATTTTGTTTTTAAAGGGAAAAAAAAATATCAAAGAAATCGCGGAGTTTCACTGCTGCGTGATGTGCTTTCCTGAGTCGTTTTGTTGTGCCAGGTCTGAGCGCTCCTCGATAGCTGCCAGAGCCTGAGTGTAGAACATAATGTTGGGCAAAGACCCACAATGGGCGCACCCAAGGTTATTCACATGGAAAATGCACAATCCCTCGGGGATCCCTTCCCCTGGTGTGACTATTTCTCCTTCTGGCCTCTGCGTCATGGGTCTGGTAGTAGCGATTTTCAACCCTGCAAGTAGGAAGGAGGTGGGGGCAACCCCTCTGCCACATACTGCTATGGGGCTCTGCACTCTTCAGAGCCCTCAGGATTACTAAAGGTCTTCTACTCCCCAAAACCCCTCTGAGAGGGAGCTGCAAAGTCCAGTCTGCGGAGGTGGCATGAGTCAGATGAAGTGATTTACCCGAAGTTAGGTAGATAGATATTATTATTGGCGAGGAGGCCACTTGCGTGCCTGTACTTCTCATCCCATTGCCAGGTCACATCGGTACCAGGACCATGAGCTGAGCAAGCCAGGGCAAGCGTCCTGTGTTCATCCACACCTGTCCTTTAGGCAGCGTGTCCTGACACCACCGTTCCTGGGACAGAGGTTACTTACAGGTTGTACCAGCTCCTAACAACTCTGCCTGGGCTGGAATTGAATGTTCAACCTCTATTAGTTGCCCATAACCCATATTGCATTGTTGTATTGATGGGCAGATGGATATCAGACAAGGGGAAAAGAAGTGCTGAAGTATGTGTCCATGACTGCAAAGGTCTGGATATTTGCCTGAGTATTTGCCTGCCTAGCGCAAACCCTTATTTTGTTACAGTTGTCAGGCAAATACGCCTTGATCGCAGATGGGACCCAACAGGACTGCCTGGAGAGAGGAGTTGACTTTCAAAGCAAACTGCTTCGGCCGGGATGCCTCACTTCATGCCTGGTTTCTGAAGGAGGTTCTTTTATCCGCAGCCAGAGCACACACCACCCTCCATCCTTCTTCCTTGGGTGGTGTTTTTACTGGAGGCATTGCTGGATCTGAGCTTCATATTATCCTGCTTTACTGCTACTGTTTAAAAACCTGTCCAACTTGAAGACACGTGTCAATGCTACATTTAGAGCCCCAGCTTATCATCTCTTGTTTCTTTATAACGAAAATAACACCATTTTAAACAAGCTAAATACCCGGAGCCCTACATGAGCTCTTCAGAATGAAACTTGGCTTACCAATTTGGGACTTTTACTGCAAAACGCAGACTTTCCAAAGGGCAGAATTTCTAACCTGAACTTGCCTTCAGTGATCCTCAAGGGTTGGAGTTTAGCTCAGAAACCACAAACTAAATAGGGTTGTTTGTTGCCTGGGTATTTTTGTCATTTCCCTTAGGCTTTGCTGTATCAACATGAAGCTCAAAAAGCCCAATTTGCATTTACACTCAGGTGCATTTGCACTCCCCTTTGTTAAAACAAACAAACAAACAAGAAAACCAGTTTTTCAAAGCTCATTCCCTATGAGCCTAATGAGAGGTTTCTTCCACTGAAACATCTGGTTTTAGTCACTGCTGGTCGGAGGATGCTGACAATTCCTCTGTTCTCAAGATGCAGGGAAAGCGGTGTTAATCCTGGGCCTGGGGAACTACCACGACTCCAGCCAAAATAGCTCTTGTGACTATCATCATTCATTGCTATTAGATATTTTATGGTGCATCAGAAAATGGATTTTATTTATACGACGATTTCTTAAACTAACAGTGAGACTTTTGTGTAAGTGAGAAGTAGGCTCCAAACCTCTGCAAATTAAACAGAGATGTGTGACTGATGAATCACACATGAACCAGCAGTGCCTGATTTCATTACCTTTATTAATTTCTGTAATATGCACCGTAGAATAGAGGCTTCATCTTCAAGGAAAAGCTTTTAAAGATTTGCAGAGAAGAAAATAAAACCTAACTTGGTGTGGACGAGAAATGTACCGAGCTACCTGCAAGGCGCAGTACGTCATGGCATCTCTGCTCAAAAATGCTGTAAAAAAGTTCTCTCGTGTACTGTGCGCTGCTGTTTGTAAGACTAGACCTGTAAATCACACTTCAGTCATGAACGTTTTCCAAGTACTTTCCAACGATATATCACATTGCTCAACAATTTAAGACTGTCTGACAGAAGACGGTGTGTGCTAGTAGCAAGTTACATAGGCATGGGCCGGTGATACAGACCCATCGTCTTTCCACGGTTCACGTTTGAATCTGCTCTCTCACACTTTCAGAATGTTCTACTATATTTTTCTTCCTTGAATTGGTTACCGTTAGGGAAGAGTGAGCTAAGCTAGATTTTGAAATCCAAACTCTTTATTTTTTTTTTGTTCTAAGTCACGTCCTAGCCCAGAGGACCATTTGTATACGCTATATATATAATCTCATTAAAACAGTGATTCTTAGAAGGTTTTTGGCCAAGAGAATTTGAAATTCCTTGAGATTTCTCTGCAGTTGAACACAACCCTTGTCTTAATTAAGTCTCTCAACTGAACCTCAAAACCCAGACTCACCCTAAATTGAATCCATCTCCAGGCATGAACATCTTTCTCACCACTCCATATTTTATGCTGCATTTATTTTTGATGTTGGTTAAAAGCAGTTTGGCTTCTTTGGTATGGTCAGTCTTGTCCAATTCTGAGATGTGCACAGGTTGTTCGGCTCTGGTTTACAAGTGTTGCTCAACGCAGCAAACAATATATACACTCAGGGAAAGAATTTTCAGTGAAAGAGAGTTTGTATATTCTTTACTATCACACTGAAGATATAAATCCTGCCTTAGTATTTTTATCATTCTACACAGTTGCTGCAATTATTTATCTATAGCCAGAACTATAGCTCTTGTTTTAGCGTTTAATGCTTAAAAGTCCTTAACAAATGTCAAAGCAGAAACAAATTCAGTTTTATCTATTTCGGTGCTTGGAATTAAATTGCTTTTTTCCTACAGTAAGACAAAACCAGAAAAAAACCCAAGCACCTATCACAGATGCTCACCAATTGCATGTTTCCATCAGCACGCTGCAGAAAGCAAAAGCAGTTAATACAAACCCGGCTGTAATTATTTACCAAGCAGTTTGCAGAACATCCGTGCCCACTCTGTTAACTGGCCAACGTTTTGACTCACATCGGAGACACATGTAAAATGCTGGATAGCTGTCATAGGAAAGCTCCGACGTAAATAAATAAAACTATGTAGGATGTCTCCCACAGCTGACACCACATCACAACTCCTCTTATACAAGACATCTGTAGGCACAGCGAAGATACCAGCCCACCATCCACACCTTCATCCTCCCTTTATCACGAGGCTGGTTAGCGCTGTCCTCTTTGTAGACGTGTAACAAAGCCAGTGTAAAGTTGTCTGTCCAGCTCAAGCACCGAGCAGACACACACCACCTGCAAACCACCCTCCTCTTCAGCAGAGCAGACGAAAGCTCATCTCGTAGCTGCTCTCCTACCAGCCACGGCAGGTTTATGGTCCTGTAACTCCACCAGCCCCGTGCTTCGTGCCTCGCTGTAGGGAAAATGGTGAATCTCTGCAGCACCGCCTTCCAAAAGTCATCTCTTTGGAGAGCACACGGAGAGAGCAGGCCCCTGGCTTGCGAGGGAGATGCTGCCTGTGTGTGTACCTCCAGGAGCAATGAAAACCAGCTGCTAAGTCCCTGCCGATGCTGGGACCTGTGAATCCCATTGCCATGGAGGAATCCCAGTCATAGCGATGAGTCTGCCCGGTCACTAACACCGTACCGCCCCAATGCACGGCTCCTGTGCAGTGGTGCCTTCTCCTAGGCTAGTGCTGCTCAGAGATGAATGTTTCAATTCAACGACCAAAATTCGTTTTGGAAAGGGTATAAGGGCCCAATTCTAAAGCTGTTAAAAGTCAATGGTGTGAATTGCCGCTGGCCATTGCCATGCAGGGACGGCTCACGCAGGTAAGAAATTGTTCCCTTCTTTCCAAAACGCTTTGGCTCACCTTCTGTAGGTCGTGTTTCAAAAGCTTCACATAGCTTTAGTGTGTTCTCAAGTCTGGGAGGTGAATTGCTGGGAATTTGTTTCTAGTGTAGGTAGTTTAAACCAACTATTCAAATATGTGACCTTTTAAAATACTGGAGAATTTTGACATATTTCAGATCTCTGATAAGACTGTACTTTAAAAAAAAAAAAAGCTAAGAAAATACCTCCTTCTGTTTCTGTTTATAAACTGAGATTATGAGGGGGAAAAAAACCAAACTTGTCTACTTGCTTCCTTTGTTGACATTCCAGTTTTGGTCCGTGAAGGAAAATGGACTTCAAATAAATTCATGACCCTTTTTGTTTTTGAAGGGGGAATTCCCTCGGCAATAATATTTTTCTAGAAGCCTGCTGCAGATAATATACATGCTTTATCTCTTTAACGATGGCTGTTGTGATGCTCACAGCAGAGCAAGCGCAAGCTACACTGCATCTTCAAGAAGTTGTACTTTAACACAGCAATGACTATTAATGAAACACTTGGAAAAAGATTTACAAAACCAGGCCATCTCTTTAATTATTAGCTGGGCATTTTTCATTCAGTAATTTTCTCCCTGACCTCACTGATATTTGGGTAAATCAGTTAATTCTGTCGAAATCAGTGGAGCTGCATTGGTTTACATAAACTGCGAGGAAAATTTTCTTTAGAAAAAAACCCATTAAAATATATTTAAAAAGCATGCTTACTGGAAGAGCTTCACCTCCATTAAAGTCTGCTTTTTGGTCCTTCATGGTTTTCAAGTCCTTACTAAGAACCAGATTCTGAAGCAAGATTAGAGCATCAGTTTCCAATTGATTGCCTTACAGATGTTTAAAGGGAAGTATGTTATCGATAGAGATTATTATCTCAATAAAAATATTCAGTGAATGCTAATGTTATTCTTTTCTCATTTAAATATAAAGATCAAGCCAAGACCCTGCTTGCTTGAAGGAAAAAAGCTCCGCTATCAGTTGAACAACCTACTCCATGAGTATTTTTCATAGATTTTTTTGCTTATTTTTTCATGTGCAAGTCAGTCGGGATTTCATGTCCTCTTCTAAGATCAATACTTGGAATGAGACCATTGCAGTCTCGCATACACCTAGGCCTGAAAAATTAAAACATCCAGAAAGATAACTGATTTAAAATGCTCTTTCTTGACCTTTTTTAAAAAAAAAAAACAATCTTTTTTATAAACAAAAGGTTTCTGGCCCAGAAATCTACTATCTTACAGCAGCTGGGAGGGAGACTGGTAAATAACAATGTATGTAAAAGTTAGATAAACAGAATACTTCTAAAATTGAAATATTAGTGTTTGTTTACCAACATTTTAAATTACAGTGCCAGCTATGCCTGGTGGCAGCCACGAACCTCAGTCAGAAAGCAGCTACTGAAGGTGTTTGCCATCTTTTCTTATTTTTGCCATAGTTTCACTGATGGCTTTTTGTGGTGCTTTTGAGGCCACCAATGGTCACCAGACCAGATCTGATTAACGCTGCTTCAGAAGTAGCGTTCAGAAACAGCAAAACCTAGCTGAACTCACCACATATCTTACTTGGCTTTGGAACAAGTCAGCAGGGGCATATTCCTCTGTTACTTGTGACTTGTCCAGACCATTTTCCTAACAGCTGCTTCAAAACTGAGCTGTCACCCCAGTTTTGAAGGGGAAAATGGAGAAATCTTTAAGAAAGGAAAACAGGTTTAGTGCACTGTTGATAGACTGAGTCACAAACATCCCCTTAATCCCTCAGCTTTTGTCTCTGCGACTTTGCACAGAGGGGAACGTCCCCGGAAAATACAACGCCAGGGCACACACAGGGAGAGACAAGACCAGTATGAGGCAAATAGCCAAAAATGTCATATGCCAAATATAAGCGCAACCTTGACCTGATGCGTCCTGCATGATCTGCTTAGCGTTTTGAGTCAAAGAGAGGAGAGGAGCTGTCAGATAATGGCATGTGGGCCTTACAGACCCAGGAGTGGGCAAAAGGCATCGCTCATTATGCCGTCAAGGACTCCACATGCCAGTCTATGCAATCTGATTTGCAATCAATTGCAAGTGATTACACATTGTTTATCATCGATTGGCACAAGGCATCCTTGAGAGAATAATGAGCTGCAGCTGATGACAATCAGAGACTACTGTCTCGTTGCAAGTTTGATTGCACATCCTTCCACTGGTGCAATCGAGCACCCACCACCACCACAAAGCACCACAGCAAATAAATATATGAAGGGTGGCACCAGAAAGCAAAACATTAAAAGCTCTTTTGAAAAACAGAGGCTGAACGGAAGTTCTTCAGTATAACATTAGCAAGGTTAACGTCATTAGAACACTTTGGATTAGGAATGCGATGAAAAGGTTTCAGTAGATCTTCCAGTGTATCTTTTGGCAAAATAAAATCTGGACAGCGGGCAATCATTTCTTTAAACAAGCAGGAGAAGTTTTGGACCAAGACATCTTAAGGAAATCTATTATTTTTAAGTAAAGTATGCAGCCAAGTTAGAAGCTTAGAAAGAAGGAGATTTTTAAGACAATCTGCTTATACCTCCTTGTTACCAGAAATTCACCTGTTCTTCACAACGTGGCCTGTCTTTCTATCAACGACTGCACAGACAGCAAAAGTAAGTAAATATCATGTTGAAGCCGTGGGTATTATCAATTCAGTGTACAGATCTTTCCAAGTGAGATACCTAGGCCTAAATGTTCTAGAAAACAGCAGTTAAAATTGCAGTAAGCAGCAGATCATGGCCAAGACCCTCAAAAAGGGGACTCCATCCCTGACTTTGTACTGTGCTTAAAGGATGGGGGCATTAAGGGTGGTTATTCGTTGGGTGCCCGGTGTGGTGTACACAATGATTAATGCCTGAGACAGATTCTGGAGTTCCAAATTTGCTTAAAAAGTAGCAGCAAATGCAGTCATGTGTTGTACCTGGCTCAGTACCAATGGCAATGTGATGAAAAATATACAGATTTCTTCACTAGGGATTTAATTTTTGGAAGTTTACATTCAAGTTAAGTATTGAAAACTTTTTTGCTGTCCCAGTGGTGTCAGCAGGAACTTTGCCATTGCCTTTGCTGGAACTGAGATGTTTGCCTTCTGATCTGGAATCCAACTCTATGCAAATGAAGGAAAATAATGTGTTTTTTGAGATCTTGTGTTTCATGTAGCTATGACATTGTTCTCGCTGCCTCCCTGGTGGTCAGCTGTGCATCACTGACATCGTGGGTTTATTCCCTGTGTGACATCTTAGGCGTTCTCTAGGATCTGCAACTTCTGGCTTTAGCATTTCAGACAACATGGACTCCAGCTGGGTTATCTCACTTTCGGTGATTATTCAAAAAAGGTCAACATATTCTAGGGCGCAAAATTTTTTGAAGTAACTGTCAGCCAGTGGCTGAATCAAGTGCTCGGAGATCTCAATAAAGCTGTGAAAGAGAGGAGATTAAAATTGTTTCTTCACATGCCAGAGAAGCATCCAAGTGACCAGGTTTCATTTAGACCTTGTTTTTCATGGGTCTCCCCCTACCAAGCTCCTTCAGAAACCCTGTTTGCAGCCCTGTGGGCTCTAAATAAAAACGTGATATTCTTTTCTCATTTAATCTTTGCCCAGTTGCCCAGGCAGAACAGACCCGTGTCTACAGGCTCCCCAGTTCATAGCCTAATGTTAAAATACACCCACAAAACTCACTGCTTTCTAACAAATGCCACCAAGCGTGACTTAGCCTTTTCCTTCTTCCTTTCGAGTAGGGTTGTACTGTCTTGTTAGCACAGAATACAATGTACTTGGTCTCAAACTGTAAATCAATATCTGTATCTCAGAGGTGACATTTCAACAACTGTGGAGTGCTGGAGCCTGTTAGCATCATTTTTATTTTTTTTTTTTAAAGTGTCAGATTATAAACTTTATAAATAAATGATGAGCACACCTCTTACAACAGCATGTGTGTTCGTGTGTGCCTGTGTCAGCACCTTTTCGGATGCAAGCACAGTGACCCTGGAAAAATACAAGTGTCTCCACAAGTTCACACACTTGCCCTGTGCTCTAAAATTTGAATTAAGCATTGACGTACCCTGAGCCATTTAAATACCCTCAGACCCTGGAGAGGTGAAAGGAATCACAGAAACATAAGGATGGAAGAGATCTGAAAGGGTCATCTGGTCCATCCTCTTGCCCCAAGGCAAGACCAGCCAGACTTAAAAAATCCCCAGCACATCTTTGTCAGATTCATTCCTTAAAACCATCCTGTGATGGAACCTCCGCCACCTCCTTGGGCGATCTGTTTCAGTGCTTCTACTGTCTGAACTATCAAAGAGGATTTTCCTAATATTTAACCTGAACTTTCCTTCCTCCAGCTTAAATCATAAAGAAAAATAACCAAACTGGGCAAGGGAAAAAATGGGGGGGAAAGGGAATTCTGTTGAAAAAGGGGAGCTGAATGAAGAGAAGAAAGGTGTTTAACTGGAGAATTGACTTGGAAGGAAGTGAATGTGAAGAGGAAAGGCTATGCAGAGGAGAAGAGGGAAGAGGCTGTAAGAAAATGTTTTCTGGGGGGGAAGGAAAAGAGTCTCTGAGAGTAAGAATTTTCCTTGCAATGGTTTTCCCTTTCCCCTTTTATCCTCTTTTATAACTTCTCTCTCTTGCACCTCGCCGTGCTGCTCAGCATTCCCCCTTCTAACCGTGCTACAGTTTTTTCCCCTATAGTTATTGGGTTTTTTCTTTCTGTAGGTTTTATTGGCCAAACAATGTACTAAAATGTCAGGATGCAGCACGCCTAGGGGATTTCTGAGGCCAAACACGCAAGCAACGAGCATTGGTGACTGTAGTTGAATCCATACTCAGGACAGAAAATTTTCAGATCTCTTTCTCTATTTGTGCATAGTAATACTTAAACATTGTGAGGAAGCTCAAGAAGGAAAATGCTTAACCAGTCTTACACATTTTACATAAAAACTGGCTTTTGAAAAGCTTTTAAGAATCCGTTTGTTAGCCCTCCCAACAACTCCCTGGAACATTGGCAGTCCTACTTTAACATGAAATGATAAGAGCAACCCAATCGGATGTAAAATGAAAGAAGAAAAACAAATCAAAGAAACACTGCTAAGAAAATATGTGTTAGCTTATTATTAGTGGGCTTTGGGTGAAAGACAAAAATAAAGTTTGTTTATGACTTTGACCTCTCAGATGTTGCTGCGACATTGTAATTTAATCATAACCTAATAATTTACCAATTCCCCGCTTCTGAGTAACAAAAAGCCATTGTGAGAACAGCAGACAATTTTCAGCTCTACTTGTGTCTTCATCATGGCTACAACCCCTCTTGTTTCAAAAGACCACAAGAAATCTGGCGAGGTGAACACACACAATAGGAAGGCTGAAGTTATCAATAGAGTAATTTACAATAATTGTATTTGCAAATTGAACGTCATTACAATAACAATAAGTATAAAATCCCAAAAAGATACTTGATGCTCTTGAGTAATTACATGCAATTAATTTGTATCTAATTCCAGACTCTGGCACGCTCTGTACTAGCCTTTCTCAGAAATACTTGCTGGCAATGAAAAAATAAGATGCTGCCCAGGCCACCTCTGCTGGGAAAGATTTATGTTGTGCAAGAAGGGTTCAGATTTGGCAAAGAGAAATGGTGAGTCTGCAGGGAAACGTCTGAAGGATCACAGTTTGTCCCACGTACATGTGATAACAGTATTTATGGTATTATTCCAGTTCAGGGCTTTGGCTCTACCTTCTCACATTGCCTCTGCTGGCTCATGCTGAACCGTGCCCCTGTAGACAGTACGGTCAGAACTGCTTTGCACCGGCCAAACCAAGACAAGGAAGAGAAGACCTTTAGCTCTCGGCTAATGTTTTCCTTTCCCATGCTGTTGAGTGAGGAATAGGAGAATTTGAGCTCCATCTTCCCAAACGGCTGAATGTTTGTCACCAAATAGTTTACATTCCCACAACTTAATTGAAGAAAGGAATTAAGGACCCTACATTATTTCTGGACCATAACTCTTCTTTATCTAGTTGTACGAAGGTTTACGCAGACCTTCAGAGACAAAAAAAAAAAAAAAAAGAAAAAAAAGGCAAACAGAGAGGGAGGACAGAAGAGCATGGGGACTTTAGAGAACGCAAAGATTTTTAGAATCCAAAAAGTAAAAATACCTCAAAATGCAAGGGCTTGGTCTCATATGCATATATTGTAGACAAATCAATATTATTCAATGTGTCTTGGCACAAAGTTCCATGTTATAGCTCACTATTGGTATTGATTTTCATCTACTCTTCTCTCTTAAAAGTTCAGTTTCAACTTTTAAAGGAAGAAAAGGGTTGAGGTGGAGAATAAGGAAATTAGAAGGAGGGTAACAGACACTTCTACTGCTTTACTTCTTGATACGCTGACCTAGTCGTGGCTAAGATGATTGAAACCATTCGTTAGTATACATTGATTTTTTTAATTATTTTTTTTTAATTTGACCGCTATCAGACACAAGGAGAAGCTGTGTCCTTATGAACGGGTAGGCGTTGCAGGTATACAAGTGGACTGGTTTGGTTGGTTTGGGAATGCATGGTGCACTGTACGCAGGTACCCCAAGCAGTACGCTGCGTGGGGAGAAAACCTCCACAGCTTGCTCATAGCCTACCAGAAATGGTGTCTTGCAGATAAGAATTCCCCAAAAAGCTTCTGGCAAGCATCTTGAATCATCTAACACGGCACTGCTGTCTTGGAAGATAGTCATGATGAGCATACAGCCATCCACCACCTCAAGTCAAGAAAGTGCAATAAAACTCTGTAGTGACGTATGGAGGTGTTGGAAGAGATGGACTTCTGCCTTAAACTGCTGCTAAACTGGGTAGGAGAAAATGGGCTCCCCCTGGGGCAGAAAGGATGGCATCCCCGCAGGCCCCGCGGGGGAGGCACTGTGCAGGCAGCTGCCTGGCTTTGCTCCACGCATGGATTTCAATATGAAAGGCACGCAGACGATCCAAAATCACAAGCATCAGTTGTTGTTTGCTGTTATTATAAGCAGCCCTGCACTGCTTTTTCTCTTGGGCAAGAGTGCGTGTGTGTATCTGTGTGTGTACACAGAGAGAGATATATATATAAAAAAATACATATATGTATAGGTATGCATAGCGTAGAAATGAAACCGGTACAATCTACAAGCTCGGCTTTGATGTTAACGCAGTAAAACAACGCGTTTTATTTGAAAGAGCTTGTGAATAAATATTGTTGCAGGCATCACATAACAAGCGAACTCGAAACTGCTACGCACTGTAGCGTTGAGGCTCTGTATAATTAGGTCAGTGTTATAGCTAAAGGGAGGAGGAGCCAGTTCCTAAGGATGCAGAGCACTGAACTTTTAAATTGTAAAGCTTTATCTGCATGTTAACTGAGAGTTACCTCCGTCTGATGTTAAGGGAGACCTGTTCAATGTCTTAAGTTTTTTTCTGAAGGGATCTGTAGGTGACAAAAGAGTGATATGGGATTGTCTGCTCACTTGGAGTAAACTAAAAGTAATGCAGATGTAGAAATGGTGGGCAGAGGGTAAATCTCCCTGACACGGAAAGAGCAGTTAGCTGCAGCGGAGCTTCAACATTCGAGTTTTTACATTTTTGCATATGCATCAGATGCTCCCGGGAAGGGTGACTCTCAGAAATGGAGTTGTAATTATTTGTTTTGGAAATTAAGTTATGTGTTAAAGAACACATGCGCCTCGGGACTTTTAGCTCTAACAGCTACTTAGATTTCAGCAAAGCGAGTGAATAAATGAACCGAGTGAAACCGAGAAGAAAGCTTCTGACTCACATCCTCTCTCTCCTGACTGTAATAAGAAATGTCTTGAAAGCAAAATGTACCATTTTATGTTATCAATAAGCTCCCCATAGAGTTTATGATAGAGTCATTTACCTCCGTCTGAACGCTGAGGAGGGGTCGGAGACAGAAAAACACTCTATTTTTTTGAGACATTTCAAAAACTTGGTTGTGGTGCAGCTCAGAATGAAACTGCACTGAAATAAAACAAAGTATAACCTGAGAGAGCATAATTGATGGCTGGGTGACTAGGGAACTAATTTGGCAGGTTGGAGACCCTGACAAAAATCCCCAAACTACCTGCCAAGCCTTTGTCTTTAAATTCATACCTTTTGGCCAAAAGTTATGATTTTTGAAAGCAGCTTTTTTTTTCAGCAAAGCTATTTTAACCAGCTCGCCAGCATGCTAAATCCACCTCTTCTCATTCTCCACTTGACTTCCTCCAGTGTTTTGGGTTGCAGTGCCAGAACGGCAGTAATCAATAGCCCAGAAAATTGTAGTATTACGTGTCTCTGTAATGACTGGAATGGTAGTATCTGTGTTAGCTTCTTATCCGGCTGTGATGATGCCTACTGATTGGAAAAGAGGGGCACCTGCAACAAAGCTCCTCTGAAATTATCCTCCCAAGGTGTGCGTGAGGCAGCTGGGAACCTTGTGATAACAAGCAAGTCAATCTTCACTTTCTCATTGTCTTTGTTCAATCGATGGGTGAGGAGGACTTGGCAGAGGAGCTTTCCTGCCTTTGGCTCTAGGAAAGGGGGTAAGGGAGACTGGGTTCTTCTTCTGGTTTGGGAAACTGATACTCCGCAGCGTCTGCGGGATTTTTTTGTCCCACCTACTTCTTCAGCGAGATGGAAAATATTGAAATGTGATTACATGGAAATTATATTGAAATGTGAATACAATGTGATACACGCGAGTATTGTGTTGACTGTGGCTTCTGTTATTGGGTTTTGCCTGTATTGCCAAATTTATGTGAGCATACAAACAGCAACAAATATGCAGAGAAGGCTATTTAGGGGATTCCTGGTGGAGCAGAGTTACGGCACTTAGTATGGTGGGCTTGTAGGGGGCAAACCGGGCCTACTAGTGAGATGAGCATGTATTATTCAAGGCATTCTTTGTTCTTCCTCTGTTCTTGTTTCACTCTGGTTTAACGGGTGATAAGAAGGCTTTTCTAATCAATTTCTTAATGGGAAGAGAGTTAAAAACCTGAGTTTTTTGCTTTCTATATCGCTTTGAGAAGCTGTTTATGGTGGTTGAGTTGGTCAAATGGTAGAAGACCTAACAGTTACTCTCCTCTGTCGAGTACTTCCCAAAGGTTTGGGAAAGGAGCTTGGTAGGAATGTGGGGCTCTACTTCTCTGCCTCTGCTGGTTTTTTCTGGAGGAGGTTGAGGCAATCAGTGTAAACCCAGGCCAATGCTCTGGGCTTCTGTTAGTAGCAGAGATGGAAGATGTGTTTGTTCTTCCTGAGCAGTCCTCCAAAGCGTGTGCGTTTTCCTATCCCCGATAAGGCCAAGTCTCTTCTAGAGCTTACAATGGATGCCTGTGGGCTGAGGACATGATGCAAAGTGTGATGTCACCAGGGCAACCTTCCTAGGGCTAAAATGAAATTCTGGTGAGATCAGATTAAATCATACGTCTTGCTTTCAATAAAGCACGTTTTCTTTCCCCCGAGTTTGTCTCTGGAGATGACAATGAATTCCTTTGATACAGACAAATGAAGATGGAGCAAATTCTGTTATTTCATAGGAGCTGTTTTTTCTTCATTTTTTTCTTATCTGCAAGAGTGCCTCCTATGTACGCTGCTCTCATTACATACAGAGCTCCGCACTGAGCGTAGTTAAGACATAGCGTTTTAAAGCCTGGAACTGGTGTTTCTTCTCTTCAACAGGGTGTTAACAGAAGGTTACAATTATACATACATTTTAATATGTAACTCGCTATTGTAAACAATTCACTCTTAATATGTCTGGCCTTTGTTTGCTGTAAAGTTATACATTATATTTGCATTAATGATTCACTTGGCTGTATAGTAATTTCTCTATATAGGTACAATCTCACTCCAGTCATCCTAGATTATTTTTTAACATAATCTAATTTAAAAAAAGAAAACCTCCTCCCTGTTTATAAAAGTATTATTTGTTCCTGGCTTTCATACATATATTTGGAGGAAAGAAATGAATGATACTGAATAATGACTAGCACTCAGTCTCTCTAACCACAAATTATGCACCTCTCTTTGCAGTTTATTCTAAATGCTCATTGTTGTTGGGGTTTTTTTTAAAGCATTTTCTCTGTGTATTCTCTCATCTTGCCGTGCAGATTCATGTTCATAACTCCCTTGAATCCATACCCAGAAACACAGGTATCTGAGCTGGATTGTGGAATGGTGAGCTCACGTAAAGGCACGAGGGGCAGCCAGGCACTTCGGTGGTTGCTGTGAGATTGGGTTTAGACTCAAAAACTAGTGGGTGGAGAAAGGCAAAGACCAACGATAGCACCACACCAGTGCGACCGAGTCCGTATAAGAGTGGGGGCGTGTGAGTATCTGCTGCTGGTATTGGAGCAAAACAGAAATAGGGAGGAATTGTTCCTGTGCTGCCCCAGGATGCAAGAGCTTCCTCCCTCTTCTCTCTTGGTGTGTGTCCTTGAGATATGGTCTAGCTCAGGGAGGGAGAACACATAATCTTGTCTATATAAAACAAATATTTCTGGAGCATAAATGCAGATGCCTATCTGAATAAAATCCCTCTTATGACAAGTTTATTATGCGGCAATGTAGGAGAGGAATCTTTGGATGGAAATGCTGGAAAATACTGCTTTTCCCATCGGAGGAAAGCTTTTGTTCTAAATGCTCTGGATGCTGGATTATGGTAATGAGAGTAAAGGACTGTAGGGGGTTATCCCACTCAATACATGCTATATGTGTTTCCGTTGATGTTTAAGGAATGCTATAAAGACAGTGCTCTTGGTGTCACCACAGAGGCGGCAAAGAAACGGGGATAAACCATCTCTGATCATAATACCTGACCATTTTTGACATTGGTGACAGTGAAATGGTATTAAAACGGCTGAAGTATCTTCCTGAGGATCCAGACACAGGAGTTTGGGACACAAAATAGGTTTTTGTTGCTTACTCAGGGAAGTGTATGTTTGTAACCCTTAGGCTTTTCTTTCATGGGCCACAGAAATAAAAGTGCCTTAATATGCCAGCTCACCGATCATCCCTGTGTCGGATCGTCTAGGCAGACGATCCTGAATAGGTTCACGTCTTCATGCGTCTACATTCATGGCTTCTTGATCCGTGGTGTAACTGCTCCAGAGAAGCTACGAGGCCGGTGCCAGGAAAGGGAGCCGCACCAGGCGAAATCCTGTCTCCTCTGAAACCAAGGGCAGCATTCCTCAGATAACGGCGCCCACTAGTCCGAGCTCCCACCTGCCCTCTCCCCCAAGAAATGATGTTGTGAACTATGAAATAAATCCGTTCTGCTTAGTGGCATTCTCTGCTCAACCATAGATCTAATAGCTGTACAATCAGCAGCAACCCTAAGTCCAAATGTTTAATCTATTACAAAGAGGAAAATGCAGCTCTCTCTTTTTAGACAATACAAAAGATCAATTCTTTGATGTCTCATGTTAATTCTTTATGTAGAGGTTTTGCATAAGTATTAATGAACATTAATACATGCTTCGCATACGGCCACTAATCTATTTTCTGTTCTTTCTAGACAAGATAAATAATGCTTCCCAATTCTAGCCTTTCAGAAGTTTGCAGGTCCAACCTAGTATTATGAAATGGAGAGGGCTGTTTCTGGTTTTACCCAGAAGTAATGTACAGTATTCTGAAGTCCAAAGCCGAGTTATCCGATGGCATGGAAATGGCAGGGAATACATTGCGTTAATGATCATCGCCAGCTCCAGAGTTAAGCAAGTCCAGCATGGAAAGGCTCCAGGCAGCTCTGAAAACCATAAGAGGAGTTTTGCTAGCTTTGGAAATACAAGCCTGAGAGTTTATGGGACTGAGATGACCTTTCGTATGAGCACAGCATGGTTAAGAGATGAGTGTGCAGGATCTGAGTTGACTTAATCTTACATCTGCCTTCTCTGATGAGGAACACTGACCTACTGTACGTAACATCAGCCCTGGCCTGATACTGCCACGGCTCAAGCTGGAAATCCAAGGTTTCAGCCAATTCGTGACTCTTCTGCGTGGATGAGAGGCATGTTAAGAGAGCATTTAGAGTCCAAAAGCCAGGGAAAACAAGCCCATATAGCTAAAGACCTGCAGTTCACAGAGAGTAGATCTGAACGAATGCAGGCGTGCTCAAGCTGAAGATACGTGTGTGGGGAAATATATTGCAGAATCAATGACTTCAAAGAGACCCAGGGCAGAGAGGTGGCTTCAGCACAGCCACAGCAACGTGGAAAGAAATGGTGAATGTAGCTTCCTTTTGTGCTAAACTGAGACAGTTTCCTTCCCTCCTGAGAATTTTCAAAATACAGTGAAAGTTTCCCATCCTAAAGCAAAGAAAAAAAATGTTGGAAACCAAAGGAAGAGCTTTGTTTTTTAACATATTAATATATCAACTACATTAAAAAAACAAACAAACAAAAAAAACCAAACCAAAACCTTTCAGGATTTATTTTCAGTGGAAAAATGGGTGCGCTAGCTATGGCTGTGATGGAGAGTGGGAAACCGGCAGCACTAACCCGGCTCCTTCCCCCGCCTGGCTGGGTCAGGGAGAGCAACGTGGTGCTTTGCATTGCTGAAAATGAAGCCGCTTAGTTGAGAGGGTTGAATAAACAAGTTTACCTGCATCTGAACCTTGAGTTCCTCCCTCTAAGGCCTATCCACGTTTTTACATTGCTTTTCATAGCCCCAGCAGACAAAATGAATTGCAATTACTCCTCAAAGAGGTTTCTTTCCTCTTGTTGATGCCCTGTTAGGCAGCAGGGCCTAACAGCCTGACTCCTTGCCGTGTTACTCCAGTATTACACTTTGTTATAGTCAGTTGGACCAGTGGTCTCAGGAATTGGAGTAACGTAACAAAATTATTTCATCCCTGGATATGAAATTCTTTTGAATTCCCTTATGCTACAGTCAACTGAGTTGTTACCTTCAAACAAGTGTATTTTCCAGTCTAGTTGTTTCCATTTTTTGAAGACATCCAAAAATCCTCTGGGTTTTTTTTTTTTGTTTTGGTTTTTTTTTTTTCCTTTCAGATGGATCTATTGAAATTGAGAACGTGTCAAAATTGTCTCCGGAGGTGGGAACCCTAAAGTATTCATTTCCTGAAAAGTTCAGCTTTGCGAATCACAATCAGATGCTAGCCAACGTAACAGGTCCACCCTGGGCTCGTAACAGCCTTCTCGGAAATCTAACTTCCCATCTCCTACGATAACATTATCTTGATAGTGGCTTTGAGTCATTTTTGTGGATATTTACATGTTGCCTACTGACTTTCCTCCCGCTTTTAAGGGCCTCGTCCGAAGTCCAGTGAGACTTTTTCCACTGCCTTCAAAAAGAGTCAGATAAGGCACTTGAAAAGATCATTCATTTAGGGAAAAATATGTTCTCTCTGCAAGTACTTACATGCTGCTGGGTTTGCATCTTTGCTAAAGGGATTGCAGGCTCTATAGCGCGGGTGTGAGTCATGCTGGTGAATCAGAGTTCTCCCTGGTTTTCAAACTGTGGTTTTCTTTGTAATGAAGCATACATGGTATTTTCACAGCCAAAGCTCTACCATCACATCCCTTTCACAGACGTACATACTAAAGGGACAAGCTATCCATGGGCTTAAGTATCCCATGCAAATAAGAGGGGCAGTACTAGAATGATACACTTTTTTTTTTTCATTTGCAAATTGGATCTTTTTAAAGGTGCAACATGAGTTTCTTGCAATAGTTTCAAAATACAGGAACAGTTAAGCTGCTAGATATTTTGGGCAGGAGTCGGGCATTTCTATCAACTAAGTTACCTTCTGTAAATCTAACCTTTATGGGGAAAAAATGCACCCATTTTTCCAGGGAGTCACTCACTGCTGCTCTGATGGATGTTGAGTTCAACAAAAAGCATATGATATACTGCATGGTGCTAATTATCTGGTGTTTTGCTCTTCTGTCTTCATCCCTTTCTCTACAGTTTTAATCCCCTAGGCATTTCTGTTGTGGAAGTAGTCTTGAAACCATGAAAACAAATGCCGTGTAGGATGTTGGGGTTAGGGATCAGCCCTAACTGGACTGTGCTTATATTGCTATCTGTCACCTGGAAATCCAGGCTGTTACCATCTTCCTTGTCCTTACACAAGATGATCTGGGACCTGGTCCCAGAGGAAAAGTGAACCCTCCCCCCCTGCATTTCCTGCGATAATGCTCCCCCCCCAACAACTTATGCATTGGTGGGACATGAACTAGATGTACCTCTAGATTCTTTCACTGATAGACATTGTGATACACCAAGTTGTTTGCAACACAAAATTAGTTCATACCAAATTAAAAAAAAAAAAAAAAAAGCCATTTGCCTTAATCATTAGCAAGAAAAAGAGAACAGAAATAGAGGAGCGAAAGATCTGAAAAGATTTTGGAACAACAGTTTTTAGGGTGTTTGATTTACTATTCAAGTGTTCGCAGCTGCTGCTTGGGGGGGAAAAAGGCACTATGCCAAGAAGGAGAGACAAGGGTAGAACAGCAACAAGAGAGGAGAAGACTGCTTGCAGACTGGGCTATTGAACACGATTGGAAAAAGGTCCCCTCATTCCTCCCTCCATAAAAAAGTTGTCCACTCTAAAGTCCCACGAGCTCACAGATATGCCACTTCAGCATCACTGATGCCCTGCACTGATGGCGGGACCAGAATCCACCCTGCATTCCTCCAGTCCGGTTTCCCTCAGAGGCAACGTTAGCTGCATTAAAAGCTCCTTTATTGGTAGCATCTCTCTTGCGCGCTCCCTCTCACGTCTTTCAAACAATCAGCTCGAGTGGGAGATATGTAATTATTCATTTTAGTCAAGTGACAGCAGTCAACGCTGCTTGTCCGACGCAATTCAGGCTCTCGGCATGGCAGTAGCGCCATTACGTGGGAGGGCATAAAGCTTCAGTGTATGACACCTGATGGGAACGGTCCAGGTAGGGATGAGAAACGCTTGCCAAAGCTGATCACAGCGGCCGCTTCCTTACTTTTCAACACAGTGAAGGATGTCTCCCTTTGGACCCGGAGATTTGTCATCATTCAAGCACTGCTATACTTGTACAGACGCAGACTGACTCAGTCTTAATAGCATTGATCGGCTCGCTCAGGTGACAGTCCTATAATACAGCCGTTTATTCTGCTGCTCCCACCACTGGGCAGCTAACATTTTTCTCTGCTTCCTTTGATGCTATTTTTGTTGTTCCAGTCTCCTTGGCTTTGCTCGCGTTTTGCCTCGCTGGAAGGTTTCAGCAACGCTCCGCTCTTCCTCTGAGATACGAGGGCACGGGCTGATCCTTGGGCGATGGGGCCAGGTGCCCTTCTATCGGCGAAGGGGCGGTTTCACCCAGATTTTCACATGCTCCACACTGACCAGTGCTCAGCATGAGACAGGAACTGGGTTTGCATTGCTGGTTTGGATTACTCTTGTTTATGTGAATCTCGCTTTTGCTGATTAATGCCTGCGCATGATACAAGAGGGGCTTCAAATTTCTCTTTGAAGCATGGCTCTAGAAATACTGCCAGGTGATATTTCTTCCCAGGAAAATTATTCCTTTTCTATGGAAAACGGGAATGGTTTGTGAGTTGCAAAAGACCATAATGTGGTACAACTTGTCATTTTATCTACAAACACAGCCTCTTTATTCCAGTAAGAGGTGAATACACTCTTCAAACATTGGACTGTTCAAACTTAACCATAAACTGAGCTGGCACGGCCTTCCCAAGTGACCAGTTCAAACGATTCACCAAACCAGCTATTGAATTCCACAGCGAGGGCTCCGGATGCAACACCTGCTTTTGCCTAGGCCCTGCCAGTCACAGCTTTCTGATCTTCCAGCACTCGCTTGGGAACAGGCTTTGGATGAGCTGAAACTACTTCAGTCTGATTTAACAAGCTGCTTTTTTTTTTTTTTTTCTTTTTCTCCCTGTGGTTTAGTCACAATTTCTTTTACCTTTTAGGAAATATAATGTTTTAAGAAGACGTTTATTTAATTCCTGTTCCTGCCGGATTTTTGAGATTTGATTTCTCATGCTCAGTGGCCATGACAAACACACTATAGCCCAGTGCGAGAAGAATTATTTGAATGCAGATTGACATGAAGGAAAATTTTCAGAGGAGCTTATGTGACTAAGGTGTACAAATCCCATTGACTTTGAAGTTTTTACCTAATATCTTTCTAATGATCTTAAGAATCCAGTTGTCTGGTTTGCTAATTATGAATCCAATTTTCAAAAGCGTCTGTCAGACTTTTGCAAATGGGACTTAAATTCTTAAGGCACTAAGGAACTGCAGCATTGTATCTTAGTGGGAGCCTTAGTTTTCACTCAAATGAAAAATAAATCAAGGTGATTAACAGACAGGTAAACTGAGGCACTGTGTAAGGACCTTGATTTCATCCAACAGTTTGTTTCAGGTGCTGTTGGTGAGTGGCGAGGTGCTGTCTGTGGCCACACAATCCAAAACAAGTGACCTATCGTACATTCTACTTCCATCCAAACCACTCTGCCACAGGCTCATTTTATTCTTTCTCATGATTTATTTGTTTGTTTATTGTTTAATTTGCTGTGTACCATTTAAACTCAATTTCTTGTCTATGATAATGTTACCATGTTAAATTTTTGCTACGGACCTCCCTCAGAACTCTAAGCTTTTCGTTATCATTGTACTAACGGCCCTGGAAGATGCTCTTCAGCTTTTGTTCTAGCCTCACTTCCTTTTGAAAACCACTGTTCCGTGTCATGTTGGTTACCATTTGGAAATTTTACAGATTTTCATCCAGAATATTTTTTATTTCATTTCATCCTGCTTTTCTTCTGTGACTCCCTTTTCTCCAAAGTCATGGAAATTAAAATCCCACTTTGTCATTTGCGGAGTATAGCAGTGTCAATGGTTAAATGTGCCCTGGAATCAAATCTCTCGAGACCTTTACCCACTAACATTGTTCCTGCAGAGATCTCTCAAAGCTGTTGAGATACTCATACCAATGCTGGATTAGATGCAGTTGTCAGCTGACACCTTCGCCCGTGGCAAAATATCCCTACGGCCCCAAATCACTTCTCGTGGTAGCAGTTTTGAGAAAGTTTGACAATAGATGTTTTAGAGCAAGGTAGCTTTTTTCCCCCCTGTTTAAAAAAATTGCGTGTGTATGCATCTGCCTTGTAATCAGTTTGTGGTCATTTGGCTATTTATCCTTTACGATAGAGCAATTCAGTTGGTCTGACTGATCTACTGATTTTAAACAACCAACATGACAGTAAAGGGCGAGTATCTTGGTGAGGTTGAGATTTTCTATTTGGGATTTAGAAAAGAAAGTCTTCTTAAGTCAAATTTTGGTTTTGGACTTCATTTTCTTTCCCTTTCCAGTATGGCACATTTTTTTTCAATTTGTGTAGATAGTACACCAGTCTGAAGGTGAATTTTGATCCACATTTTAGTGTTTTGGTCAGAAGCACAGGCTGCTGTTCGTTATTTCATGCATATAGACGTGGATATCTTCCTACCTACCACCACCTTCCCTGACATAAGTTCCTGGTATTTACACACACGATTTCCTGCGGTCACAATTGCCTTACTCAGAAGTTGCGCATCTTCCTTTTTTAAATACTTACAGGTGATCACAGACAGCAGTACCCTCTTTGCAAATTCACTGAATTCTGGGAAATGAACCGATCACCAGTATAGCCTTCTCCTTTTCTCTAGAATTGATATCGAATTCATCAGAACAATCCAAACACTGATTAAGACAAAGTATTAGTTCATTTTGGTTGAGTCATCTTTTGTTTTCCTCCTTTTCCTATCCGGTATCTCAATCTCATAATTACTTTTGAATGTCACACATGGTACCACAACGGAAACACTGTTTAAAATAAAACATGACCAATTATTTGCTTATTTACTACTAAATGAACATTGTCACATTGAAACGTTATTTTCCACATGTAGTAAAGCTGATGGGAAAGAAAAGTAAGGGAAGTGGTCCAATCTCCTTTTCTGCAGGGATTTCTGCAAAGAAATCATTGCAAACGACTTGAAATACGCATTTTTTCCAAAGACAGGCACAAGCACATTCCATGAGGCAGGGAGGATTTTGAAGACGGCAGAGTGTGTGCAGTATTAGACCTGAGTACGTCCTTTCAACTGCGATTTCTAACCGGTTTACCAATTCTTTGGTTTGGAACTAGCTTACTACCTTAATCTTCATGTTCAAAGCTTTTCTGCAAAGACTTTGGCCTCTGCAGGCTTTGGAGCAGCCCCCCAGTAACCCAGTTCTTTATGTCAAGCATGTGGGAAATATTTGGCCTAAATTGGTTTACTGGTTCACCGCAAGGAGGAAGAGGATTGTTGAAATGTAGGTATCTCCCTGCAAGATTTTGGATATAGTTGCAGCTTAAAAACAGAAAACACCCATAAATCTTGCAAGTTACTGAATTTTTTGATCCCAGTCATGCAGATCCACACTGGGAGCTATGAGAAGCCCCAACTGGTGCGATCTCTACTGGATTTAGATGAACTTCCCAAATAAACCTAGTCCCAAGGGATTGCCTTGTAAAGACTGAATTGTTAAAATGCTTTTTAACTACTGGACTGAGCAAGCAGGTCTGTCCAGCTTTCCTTGGGACAGCCGTGAAGCCATAAAGCATTCCCCAGTGGTTTCCAGGGGCAGGCAAAATTGCAGTGGGCCTTGTTGACGTGCTTCAATGCATCTCAGCTCACCAATAGCCCTTGTTTTAGGGAACATGAGGTTGTTAAAGACGGTTTAACAGCATAGAAGTAAACCCTACATTAAACCAGCAGCCACATACGCCTACTTCACTGCCACTCGGCTGCACAACCTTCCCTATATAATGGGCATCGTTCTCTGTGTAGGAAAAGCCTTCCCATAAATGCTGTTAATCTCATTCTAACCATACTTTTGTAAATACAATGACATGGCCAATGGTCCCAGTGAGACCACATTTCCCAATAATGAGGGAAATGGTATTTACAGGAAGGACTTAAATATTTCTTTTGTAGTGGAGCATGCATTTTTGCATGTAGTATATGAACCTCCTAATACAACTATGACTAATGTACCCATCTAATTAAATTTTTACAGCATTCCAGCATGTCAGTGTCAAATGTTTGCCTCCAGTTACCCTCCTCATAACACTGTCAAATAAACTTTTGCTTTTTTTTATTTAGTGTCTGCCTCCCTCCTTCCACACCATGTGAAATCGAGGCATCGTCATCATCTTCACGAAGACAGGAAAACTGCCTCCTGCTTCCTCTTGTCCCAGCAGTGACCCCTGAGCTTTAACTTGCCATTTCGGATCTGCTATTCTGCACGAGGATCCCAGGTATTGTTATTCAATGCAAGGATTAGAATTTGGAGTTAGAAGATGATATGCATATGCAAATAAAAGGAAACAAACCACGTATAAAACTTTTACTTGGTTCATTTGCAGTTTTCCCTGCAGAAAAAGTGAGGCTTCCACACTGACCAGATAGCTGCTTGGAAACAATTTGGGGAAAGATAAAACAGGAAAACAACAAGCTTAAGGCCGGTAACTGTTAGGATATCAAAGCCAGGTGAAAAGGTCCATAAGGCACCTCTAGGTTATATCCCTCTCAGTAACAAAAACGTTTATGTTTGGGGATAAAGTGGGATTACTCCCCCAAATCAGGCATCGCCAGAAAAATAATGACATTGTTTAGTTCACTCTGTTTAATCGTCCCTTTACAACACAGGCAGGTCATCGTGCAATCTCCCTGAATCCCCAGGTAAGCACTAAGTTGTTGCCTTTAATTAGTCTGCAAGTTATAGTTTAAATGCAGTGGCCTGACATCTCAATTAGGTATGCAAGATAAGAGCCCAATAAACGATTTCTTAAGTCTAATATTCTACAGTGAGGCCTTCTGGAGTACCGACACAATGGGTATTCTTCTCACCATGCAGCAGATGCAAACAGGGGCATTCAAAGCGCGGTGTCGTAAAGGAGCACCGCATACTGTTTTAATCCCTTAGTTTAAATGCTTGCTATTTGAACAGGTTCTAGAAAATAACCCTTCATTAATATCATTAGGAGTAGACTGGGGCCAAGCCCATTAGCTGCCTCCTAGCTCTAGATACGGTTGAATCTACATGACAATAAAACGTTGTTTGGGGGAGTTTATCAATCAACTGCAAATGGGCATTTCAGGTTGAAAAGTTTTTCCAGCAGCAGATTTTCACCAATGAGTAAACCAAGATGAAAGCCAGGAGTTGTGGTGGTGCCAGTTCCCTCCTCCTCATGGGGAATATCACAGACCAGGGTCTGATACAAACTTGAGCTCTGTGCCTCAGGGTTTGCGTTTTGTTTTTAGAGAATTTGGGACATTTATTTTTTCTTGAAAATTGTTGAGCTTTTGCCACTTACAAAAACCACCAAGCAATGTCAAAGGCATTTGTAAGCATGATGGGGCTTTTCATAGAAGCAACTGGGCAAAATATAATCCAAGAAATTATTACAAACAAGTCAGGCTTGTTCTGAGGAGGCTGAAGTCTTTTTTTTTCACTTGGACCGCAAAACAAGCTTTAGGTTATGTCAAAAGAGATTAAGAGGCAATAACACAGCTCCTCAATTCAGGGTTCTGAATAATCTTGAATTTGGTGCTTAGGTTGCCAGGTGAAGTGTCTGCAAATTGTTCAGTGCCCAGGAATGGGATTCATAGAGGTGAGGACGGTCAGCAGGGGACTGCCTACGCGCTCTTAGAGGGAACGCCAAGGGAAGGCGTGAGCTTTTTAAAGAGTTAAGTGTCTTCCTCCAGACCAAACAGAGAGCTTTTGTTTTTTTAAAAATTCATGGGTTTGGATCTTCCATGGACATTGGAACCCTGAATCCCCCAGAAGTGGAGAAAGGAGAGCTCTTCTCTGCCCCGTAATGGGGCTGGAGGGACCAGGCTGGGCAAGGCAGGATGCTGAGAGCACCGCTTCCCTCCTGTCCTCCGCCTGAAGGCATTCAAACCCACATCTCTTACCTCACCCTCCTCAGTTTCCTCCCTACACCACTACAGGACTTGAGTCATTTGCTGCCCTCCCCGTGGAAAGTGCCCCCCTTCATACAGAGCGCTGCAGCGTGCAGAGAGGAGGAAACCTGTGCCAGGACCCCAGCAGGTTTTAGGTTGCTCCAATTTAAGGAGGGGGAAACACAGCGCATCTAAACCAGTGCATGAAAAACCCAAATGCTATCCACGTTTCAACATTTGGTGATTAAGTCCTGTGGAGAGTGTACCCAAATTGCCATGTCAGTGGGTAAGCAGTACGCTGGTTCGAACAAACAAGCGCTTTTCAGCAGGGGCTTACTCATAAAAATTTTCATATCTCATTAACCAGTTGATTCTGCAACCTCCCCCACCCGTTAATTTTTTTCCCCCATCTCTTTCCCTTGGCATGCTTCCTATTTCTCACAGCAGCAGCTGCGCACAGTTGAATAGTAAATCAAACACCCTAAAAACTGTTGTTTTAATACAATGTCTAAGATTTCCCAATTCTCTTTTCCCCCCTTATTTTTCTTGATAACCGTTCTGGCACATCTTTGTCTGGTAGTAAAATAACTAAATCTGGTAGCAAAAGCCTGACCTGTATTTTTATTTTTTGTAGAAATTAGTGGGTAGGTTAGTAAGTGAAAAGCAAGTAATCCACAGGCAGTTTAGATAAGTGGATATTACAGGCTTGTGTTGTTAATTGGTATTAAATACATTTTTTAAATTACATTTCAGTAGCAAATGACTTTTCTCATCAGACTCTCTTGTGGCAGAGCTATTTCTTTCTTCATTGTGGTTATAAGTCTTTGGAGAAATCAGTGTACGCATCCCCCGCAGCCTTCGTTTCATCCTCTCCCTGGGCCGTGCCATCTGGCAGTGTCATCTTTCTCCAAGTCTTCAGGTGCCTCTGTTGGCCTGAAAAACCTTCTGAAAGCAGGTTGAGTTCACCACGTCTTAAGAGACATCTTCTCTAGGACAAAAGTACCTTCCCAGGTTCCCGAAGGTGTTCGGAGGCTTCTCAGCCCACGGTGCAGCTTCAGAGGTGGCTTCCTGGCTCGAGGAAGGCTGAATGAATCCCCACCAGCAAGGCTGCAGCTCTTTGAAGCAGATAGTTTGCAGTAATCAAGAGCGCAATCTGCTGAAGAAGTTGTTGAACTTTTGTTATCTCTGTAGGACTTGGTTTGTCTAGTGTGGGACGCGCAACTTCTGGTTTAGTGTTCACATCTCTGATTACACCCAGCGCTAGGGGTTTTTTTTTTTTTCTGGTTTGTTTTTAATCTGGGCTGTGCAGTGGAACCAGCCAATGGTAAATCCATCTCAGAGAAATGCCGTCTGTTACGAGTTAGGAGGAAAACTCTTTTGATTACGCTTGCGACGTGCCAATTGCGGATGCAGTGCCAGTGATGCCCTACTAGTGTGGTGATACTGCACGTGGGGGAAAACGTCCTTCCCTTCAAGAACGGTATTTGTGTGCCCCTCTCCTGTGAGAGGGGGACGGTGGACACCGCCAAAGGCAGGGGCAGAGCAAGGGGCAGGGGTGTACATGCAGCAATTGCATCACATTCTGCAAGCAGCCTTTTCTAATACGCCTCCAAGAGCAGCAGCAAAATCTCCATGTTGCTATCAGCACAGCTGGGCGAATAACATGGCGAATAACATGACACGCTCGCTGACAAAAGCCAGGAAATTCAAAGATAAGGCCAATACCACATCCTTGACTCCAGCCATTCAGAGGAAAAAAAAAAAAAAAAAAACACTGATACAAAGCCCGAAGGGGGAA
>VYZM01020754.1:1083740-1100673 GCA_013398915.1 Dromas ardeola | reverse complement strand
TCTCCCTTTCTTCCTCTTCCTTCCTTTCTCTTTTCTTTTCTCATTCTTAATTTTTTCTCCTTTCCTTCCTTTTCTTTTTCCTTTTTTTCTTTTCGCCTGTGCTCACACGGAGACCAATCTAAACCCCACTGCAATCAAAGGGAGCTTTTTAAACGACATTTTGGATCAGGCCCTGAGGTCTCTGCAGAGAGCAAGATGGGGGGGGCGGGTAGGATTTACATTTCATGGCTTTTCAAGAATCTGAAGTACGGAGACCAGCGCTTTCCGAGGCTCAGTTTCCCAAGTATATGTGGACGTATCTCGGAATGTGGATGCGATGATTGTGTTTAAGGCCCTTTTCTATAAAGAAAGCAGGCAGATTCGCTGCCCTGCAGCCTGAACCCTGCTTCTCCGATTTTGAAGGAGAAGTTCTCGCCAAGGCCTTGGCCGTGGGCTGTCATGATGCTGAAGAGGATGGGGATAGAATCAGGTTTATTTGTCGGTATCAGCTTCTAAAGCTGCGGTGCTCTCTGCAAACAGCCCCCGCTCCCTCCCGCGCTCAGAGCTGTTGCAGTGAAACATTAGTGACAATGAGCCCAAAAGTGAACCAAACAAGACCTAACTTTTTTTTTTCTCTCTGCTTCCAAATTCCCCAATGAAAGCATTTTAATATATAGGAAGAGCTGCCGGAGCCTCCGATGCGATTCAGTGTTTTGTGGTGTGGGATGAACAGATTTTCCTTTCCGTAGGGTTTCCTCCTGCAAAGTCATTGTCGAGGAGGGAATGCTGTAAGATTAAATCTGGTTAAAATACTATATTCGTGTCACACCAGATACGGTCTCCAGACTGTGCACAGTCTTTCAGCTTCCTTCATTGTGAAATCCTTTCAAAATAGCACAGTATAGAGTAGAAAACTTATTGAAGTATAACTCTCTTGCACCAACTCTGTCAGATAAAATGAAGGGAAGTGATCGGCCTTCTTAAATTAATAGATCTGCTTAGCATCTCTGACTGCCTTCACGCTGTCTTACTTTCTTTGACTCTTTCCTTATTAATAAAGTGATAGTTAAATAAAGCATCGCTAAATGAATCGATGGGCCTTGCTGGCGAAAGCGGGTTGGTGCCATCCCGGTTCAGGTCTCCTGCGATGTGGCTGGATGGCTGTGGGTTTGGAGCAGAGGTGGCCACAGCAAAGGCTGAGACTGCTAAAAGCAGGCTGACCACATCGCTTCCCGGATGCTCTTCAGGTGCCAGGCCGGAGTACCGATTCCTCTCCGGCCCCCGCACATTAGTAAGAGGATGGATTCACCGATTGGCACGAAAGCAGAGGTCGTCTTGAGGGAAAATGACACCAAAGGTCTACAGGAGGCATTTGCTTTAAGAGATCCCGGGCCGCGTGCCAAGTGCTGCATTTAAGGAAGCATCGTCCCCTTTCTCAAAAAAAAAAACACACCCAAAACCCAAAAGAAGAAAAAAACAAAAACACAAGGGAATGTTGCTTTCAGTGGCAGGTGGGGACCGTTTCAGCGCGCCTGTCCCACCTTTGGATGGGTTGCGGGAGAGGGATCATTCAGCCGGCACCAAACCTGCAGCGGGCTTTTGTTTTCAAAGCTGCAGAGCTGGTCTGGGATCAAAACACTGAAAAAGTGCCTAGAGTTTGTCTTTCTTCTTTTTTTTTTTTTTTTTTATTTTTAATTCAAACCGATCAGACTTGTGGTTTATCCTTGCTCTGATGATGCTGTAGGCTTACAATAAATGGATGGAGCTGAAGCATCCCTGCAGGCAGTTTATAGAAAATATATGTATACGCCTGTGTATGCACACTCAGGGAGAGAAAGTTAACTGTGAGGGACACAACAAAATATCCGTATTTAAGAAATGTGGATTGACTCGCTGACTTATCTCACTTATTGTACAAAGATTCACTCTGCGTTGAATTTTTTTTTTTTTAAATTAGATTTTAAATATGTGTTGACAGGGTGAATTTGTACAGTGTGAGTAACCGCAGGGAGAAATGACAGCTCTGCTTTTGTTATTAAACTACTGTCTGGAAAATAATGGAGTGTGTACAAAAATTGATTATTATTTTGCCAATTACATTAGTGCAGCTAATAACAATCATTAAGAAAGAAATAAAGCAAGCTACATGTTTTCAGGTCTTAGAAGCTGATATTCTCTGGTGAGGCAAAAATATGTGTTATTAAGGTAATTTGTCAGTAAGAGTCTCCTGTTATTAATGTGAGGTAAAGACTAGACGTGTGAGCTAGAAATGTTTCACTTCAAACTGTGTTAATTTCTTCTTCGCTCACTCACAGTTAATAAACAGTACGAGAGACTTTCTAAATTTAATTTAGGATTTGAATATAAAAGGTCCTATTCTGTACTGTAGTGGCATGACAGACGTGTTTTACGAGGTTAAAAATTCCTCTTAATAATGGTTTATTTTAATATATTTACTAAATTAGGTACCCGAGAGAATCGTCTACAACGGTGATGTGAAAATCCCTGTTACCTGAGGTCCAAAACAAAAAAAAAAGGTATGTTTTCATTTTCATTTTCATTAGCAATTTCAGGAGGGGTGGGAATTTCACTGCTGTGATTTCTGCTGTTAAGACGATGCTTTTTGGTCCAACCCCAGGGAGCCGGTGACAGTCTGTGGTGCAGTTTCCCGGGCTCTCGGCTGAGGCTGACTTTTGGGTGCCTACAAGAACCATTTGCAGTGATGGGGCTTTGTACTTTTGTCAGCCAGACAGCTCTCCCGTGTCCCACATCTCATATATAATCCTTTGCAAATGTTTTCTTTCTTTTTCTTCAAATGCTAGCCTTCAGACATCAGCTACGGGGATTAAGGATGGGTCTTCTGAAGATCTCCCTCAGATCTTGATGAAAATCATGAGTCTGCGTTAGGCGACTTCTGTACTCACAAATTACAATAGAGTTTAAGTCACAGCACTGCTTTCCTCTGGAAATTCGTGTTCATTCAATCTGTCAACGTTGACTAAAAAAATACGCCGCTAATGAAAATGTGGGAATTAAACTTCCAGTCCCTTCCCCTGCCAGACTCAAACAGGCACTCTATTTTTTCCATGGAATCTGATTTTTATTGACCTCGACTCTAAAAAATACTAAGCGGCTTAAATGAGCACCAAGGTCGCAATGACAGGTTCCTGTGTGAATTTTTTTTATGAAACCTCCTGTTTCAGTTAAGAACACAGGCTGCCGTACAGCCTACCGCACTTCGATCAACAGTTACGTGCTATTAGAAAACAGCTGAATTTTATTAGCTCATGGGATAAGGCTTGTTTTATCATTTATTATTTGTTATTTTTTATTATGTAAAATTTGAGTGAGGACAGGGAAGATGTAATTGGTGCTCTAGACTCTACGTTAACTAGCACCGAGAGGAGTTTTTGTAGATGTGTGAGCTGTGGGAATAGGTTTCTCAAGGAGCACCAGAAGATGTTCATTGTGAGCCCGATGCTCCTCTCGCTTCCCCGAGGAACACCCCGGGTAGGATTTTGCCTGCAATGCCTTTTTTTCCCCGTGTGTTTCACCACTGTAAATAAGAGTGAAACCAGACCACTTGATTTTTTTGTGGGACCTTAAAGTACAATATGCTTTTTGCAAGAACAGAGCCAAGTCGTGATTCAGCTGAAGTAAATACATTAAATACGTATTTTCATTGCAAAGGTGCAGCACATGTTCCATCACCCTGTTCCTGGTGCAATGGTTCTAATTTCAATAATCCCATAGGAAAACTTTTGTGGTTCCTGTAATTTATATATGTGACTATTAGATTTATATAAATAAGTGATATACATTCTTGCTATCCATATAATAAAAAAGCGAAAGCTTTTTTCCTGATGGACACTTGTGGTCTCAGGACAGGCTTAGCCTGCTGCTCTCTGGGACAATTCCTTGTGCCTTCATTCCAATATTTTGTGGTTACGCTTTCACATATTATAGAAAAAAAACCCACCAGCAGCAAAATCCGTTACTTTTAAGCAAATAGTTCTTAGGTCTCGGAAGAGTTAACGAACTTTTATGGCAAGGTTCAGACAGTTCTGACCCCTATGGTAATATTTCATCTAAGGTTACTGTTGGGAGAGAAATCAAATTTCAGCTGCGAACGTGATTGACAGGTGAAAGCAAGAGAGAGAAAGACATCTGGTCAGATGGGGAATTTGGGAAGGAGAAGGACAATTCAGGGAAGTGTCTCTGTGATATTAGGAATAATAAGCTTAGATATGAGAACTCCAATCCTCCGTGCTCTCTGGAGGCGCTTTTACTTGATATTCATGGAGGTGGTT
The DNA here is from genome assembly GCA_013398915.1 of Dromas ardeola. Taxonomy (NCBI): domain Eukaryota; kingdom Metazoa; phylum Chordata; class Aves; order Charadriiformes; family Dromadidae; genus Dromas; species Dromas ardeola. Next base: position 1,096,384 of record VYZM01020754.1, on the reverse strand, counting down.
TGGTTGGGGGAATTTAAGGCTGTACATTTATAGTAGTGGACAGTGGTCTCCATGGTCTAACTTACTAACTTGACTCCTTTGACGGAATTATGTTATTTCTGGCATACTTTTAGCATTTCAAGGCAATTCATTTTACGAGTGTGACTGGAATACTTGGCGGTTGCTGGTTGAGAGGTTCTCGCCATGATGTCTTTGGCGGGTCGGACGGCAGCAGGTCCGAGGACGTCGGTCGGTGGTGTTGCTCCGTGCCCTCGAGCCCGGGGCGATTGCTGGGAGCTTTCACATTAAGCACTGCGGAATTAAATTTGTGTTTATGATATACGCTGTTATACTAATAACAAAATTAGATGCTATCCCATAAAATACCACCAAGGGTACATTGCGGGATTTTACAAGGCAACTGTTATTTTCCAAGGGCCGCCTGTTGGCCTATTCCAGCTCCTAGCAGCTCCGGCAAATGTCCCTCACAAAACATACATAACCCCAGGCATATTTTATTCTACTGCAGTGTATTTTGTTTGGTGCAGAAGAGCTTTTCCATCCTCCGACATCGTGGAACCAACAGGAACAAAATATCCCTCTAATTATTTCCTGATCAGCATGATGATGTGGAAAGTAGAATTTGGTTCTGGCATAAAAAAATGTAGCCAGGATTTCTCTTAAATATGGAATGTGAGGGAAAAAAAAAAAAAACCGGAGGGTTTTTATCACTGTGTGTAACACTTAATGTTTCAGTTTTCGAAGAGGCTCTGAACGACTTTTGTAGAGGTCCAAGGGCAGGATGTGGCAATGATGGACCCTGAGATCTAAACTGCATCCTACCCGCATCTCAGGTGAGAGGAAAGGTCCTGGGTGGGCTCCTGGCCCCACTGCAGGCTTCGGTAAAGTCCCCACTGAACTCCTGGGGGCCACGCTTCCACCACAAAGGGAACGTCTACAGGCGAGTTCGTACTAATAAAAAGCAAGATTTAAACTCATCCCACGGTAGCTGCGCTGTGAATTCCCTGGATGTTCTCATTCCTGAGTAAGGGTGTATTTCCCCGCCCCCACACACACAATATAGCTTAAACTGCTTTCAAAATAAAAGAAATTAACTAGGAAAATCCGCTTTTACTCTAGAGTAGGAGTGTCCAACCAGGGAATGGATAACACTGCAGTACAGTTTACTCCATAATTTCCCCATATGGATGAGCCCTAAAACTAAGGGGAGAATAAGGAGCAGTAAAGAACAGAAATATATTTTCTGTTCCTTTTCCAGTTTACCTCTAAGACCTTTCACACAGGGGAAATCACGGCACTCTGAAAGTATACATTTACTTACTTTTCACTGCTATTCCTGCCTTCACACATGCATTTTAAAAAGAGATTTGTGTTTTGTGCAAGACCTTTTGCATCCTCATACCGTTCGTGTGTATTTTTGATGTGCAATCCAGTCAGACTGTGGTTTGTGACATCATTTTTGTTTTCATGGCTACAGCCCGTGATGTCAAACTGCCTGACTTTACTATAAACTAGACCTTATCGCCTAAGTTTTATTCTCAGACCATACATCTGATAAAATTGGAAATTAAAGCAAAGAACTGCGAAAACCATCAAGTTTCTTTGCGTATGAGTAAGTTATTTTGAACTTTCCCTTTGTTGAATTAGAGCTCCCTTTAAAACGTCTTTATTTTCTGAAGCTGATATCAAGATAACTTCCATGAAATATTATTGGCAAGTTTCCCACTGCCGTCAATGGCAGCCTTGTATGTATTTTTCAAGCAGATGTGCTATATTAAGTCTAAATGAGAATCTTTAATTTCAAACGGGATGCAATATGTTATTCTTGATAAAAAAATGGTTAGTGACCTCTCTCCCTTCCTCTTCTCTCCCCAAACATATTTTGTACAATTTACAGGTCATTTTGCGTAGGTAAAAAAATGTTCTCAAGTATTTAAAAAAAGCAAAGCTTCACTACATCTCAAACTCTTTTCTAGCTCATTCCTATGAATTTGCAGTATGAAAACATCTTGAGTCTTTATGAGCGAGAGAAAGTACATGCCGTATGTGACAGTTTTTACTCCCCCCAAATTCCCAGTAAAGTAAATTTAATAGTTTTCCCTGTGTTTAGAATAAGCTCTAAAATATTTTCCAGTGATGTGGCTTTTGCTGTTGTTTGGTTCTAATAGAGGATTTTAAGTTAAGCGCTAAAAAGAAAAAAAAAAAGAACGAAATATTTTTAACATCTCTTCTGGGTTTTCTAATTTGTGCCGCTTACCAAATGATTCACACTGTACCAAAATACAGGAGATTGATGAGACAGGAAAAGTACTGATTTAACATCCCACATATAAAATTACTTCTCAGGCTTCCACATATAGTCCCGATGTTTAGAGAGTGAAGAAACCGGGAGCTGGGAGTTACAGTCTGACTCACTTGTGAGACTTTGACCCAGTTATTTGATTCTAGATTCAGCAAAATACTGAAGCACTTTAAACTTGTTTTCTTAGGTTTCTTCTAAAGGTCTGTTACCGTTGATCTCTTTATATCTCGGTTTACACAGTTATAAATCTAGATAATTAATTCTTACCTTCTAGGCTTTTGTGGGAGTTAAAAAATAGCTGTAATGTTCCTTGAAGCCTTTTAATGAAAGCTGGTGTATGGAAGTACTTGTCATTCACCTCAGACATACCTGAGGATGAGAAATCCTTGGTGTTGCCCAAATCCCGTGCATCGGTTCTGCCGGGATGAGAATTTAGTCTCCCGAGCGCACCGGGCCACGAAGGAAAAGATCGGGTGCTTCGGGAGCTGGCGGTTTTCTGAATTACACAGGAATAATTTGAATGAGTCAAAACATAAGCAAAATCATGGCTCAGTTATGTGCCCCCTCTCTCTCTTAAACACAATGCGTCCTTAATACCTATATGTGCACGCACATATATGGAATAACTCTTGTGCACCTGCAAGACACGCAGAGGTCACGCTGTCCTTGTAATTCCTCCCCTTCCTGCCATTACCTTTATTTCCCAAGGTTCGAGCCATTACCATTCAGCAGTTGTGCAGCTTTTCTTTTCTTCTGTCCCCAAATTATTATTGTTTCCCTCCTCCCTCCTACCCCTCCCGATCCGTAATGGAGTCCTCAGCTCTAAATTTGCTAACCGTAAAGGTTTTTGCTTGAAATGTTTTGAAAATGCCGTGGGAAAAAAAAATAAAAATAAAAAATAAGAAAGCCTGTGAACAACACGCTGTGCCATGCTCCGGCATTGCACTTCTAGGGGAAAGATAATAAAGATATTAGCACTCATATAATTTCAGATAGGAAATGAAACCAGACATGAAAGAAACACTAGCTCCAGCTGTTGAGTGGGAATCAAACTAGCTCTGGGAATTACAGGTACTGTCACCGGAGACAGCCCGACTTCTGAGAAATGACCTCAGGTGTAGGAGCTTGCTGTGGCCCCTTGCAGATATTAACACCTAATTAACAATCTGCAAGAGCATCCTACATCTTAATCACCAGTGAGGTGAGAATGACAATCACAAGGAGGAGAGAAGGAGAAGGGAAATGGTAATTTTTCCTCGGCACGCATCATCTAATAACCGTGGTTATTCAGATGCAGCTAAATGCGATTTCCTTTTAGTCATTTCTGTCTATTGGAAGGCACAGTAAGTTCATTTGCTAGCAGGTAGGCAGCGGAGGTGAGAATTGAATTGATCTGAGATACTCTGAAAAATTGACCCCGAGGTCATTCCTAGTTTAAATTGGGAAGTAAGGCTGAGCTCGCGTCTTCCCTTTCTTCTCTCCCGACTCCCCCTCTTTTTGTGTTTCCCGGCGTGTTAGGCTGTATTGTGTAATTATTTAAACATACTCTGATGGTGGGGAACCTTGTTCCCTCAAAGTTAATCAAAATAAAGGGAGCTTTTGTTAGCAGTGATAGGTAATTAAATAGCTGGCTCGGTGTTGTGCAGAGGCATTGTGCTGGGTTATTGACGGCCCGGAGCCAGGATCCCCAGCCCTTCTGTGCACAAACCAGCCCATCAAACTCACCAAGATTAAGGCCCAGGCTAAATTAAGGAAGGAGGGTGTGAAGGTGTGTAAATGATTAACGAGGCCAGGATGTAAAGGAGAGGGGCGCATGGTAGTGTATCCAGAGCCTCCCAGAGGAAAGGCTGTTTCCCTTGGGAGGGCTGAGCCGTTTAAAGAGGAGAAGATCAGGTGCGGCATTTCTCCTTTGTGCTTGCCATTTTCCTGGCTGTGCCTTTAGATGGGGAAGTGTGGATGGGAACGACCCACTTACCCCGTTTCAGCTCCAGCGTTAACACCTGGGGCCACATTTTGCTCCCAGTTACCTGCTGCAAGTGGTCAGGAGTGTGGGGGAGCTGATGGAGAGGCTCCAGGCTTAGACCCGTGCCAGAGGGCTGGTGAGAGCAAAAAGCCAGCAAGAAAGTAAAGCAAAGGCCAGTTTTTCTTGGTCCCACCAAAGCCAAGGTAAGAGCAGCTTCCCTGCGCCCTGTGGTGGTGCTCCAGCTCCCCCCTGTATCACTTGGGCCGGATGTGATGGGGTTTTAATGTAATGCCTTTTAATGGATGCTTTTACGTGCGCTTCCAAACAGCTTCTGCTTCCAAACAGTTTTATGATGGAGTTAAAAGGAGAGGCAGGCAGGGAGCGAGGAAGACATATGTGTGTGCATCTTGTGGACCTCATTCTGCATTGGCTCTGCCCCCAGCGCTCCTTTACTGTGCTCGGTAATAATCTCTTTTCATATCACTTGAACCCGAATTATATTGTAATAAGGAAAGAATGGCAAAGCGAAGGCAGTATTATATTAACCACTCAGCTTCCATGGAAACTCCCATCATTTTCTTTCCCAATGACAAGAGATAATCTCTGTGTTTTCCGTTATGCTCACTTCTTCACCTCTTTTAGCTTTGTTTTCACGTGTTGGCCTTGCACTAAAAAATATAACTTGACATCTTGTGTCTTCTCAGCTAAAAAGGTATCAATTCCCGGACTTAATGTCAGCTGTAGCCAGATCAAAGGCAAGAAACATAAAAGTTGACATATATTATTTATTTCATGGTTTACATCAATGATGTTTCTCTCTCCTCTTTTTTTGTGATTATTGCTGATGTTTTGCCCATAATGTTGCACTCGCTTCTCAAAAGTGTTTGTCCCCTACAGACAAATATTCATGTTAATGTAATCTATCAGCAGTTAACAAATGCCAGCTCGCTTCGGCATTTCCCGCACACCCAAAACTCCCATTGTTTTGGTAGGAATCTTTGAGTGCGAGCAGAACGCGGGATGGGGCCCTTGGGTGGGAATTTTGGAGCCGGAGACTCTCTCCCCCAGCCCCAGCAATGCAGGGGGTCGGAGCAGCGCTCCCCAGGGAGTGGGAGATGCTGCATTCTCTCCCTGCATTGTGAGCTGCTGCAGAGGCAAGGCAAATGCCAGGCTTTGAGGGGAGCAAAAGCTTGAAAAAGACATTTTTTTTCCCCATTTGTTTGTTTTGGTTTTTTTTCCCCCCTCTACCTTTCCCCATCTTTTTTGCCTGCCTTCGGAGTTCTGAGTGAGTAATACAGGGTCTGACTTATAGTTGTGGCTGGAAAATCATCTGAGATCAGTCAGAAATGCTGCTCCAACCTGTGCATCCCTCTGACCGCCCAGTTTAGTGTAAAACTTTCCTTTTTTCCCACCTCCTTGTTAACAACTGTGGCAGGTTTTTACTTCCGGAGTTCCAGAATCAGCTGAAATGCTGAGTCTGGTTTTTGCCCCCCTACCCTCCCACAGGCTATTTTTTTTTCTGCAATGAAAATAATAATGGTTGAGAGAGAGATCCTTGGGATTTTTCGGGTTTTGGATTTCTTTTGTTTAGTTTGGTTTTATTCTAAAGCTTGCTGACAATTGTCAAATGCTCATTCTAGCAAAGTGCTCGGAGGGTATAGCCCTGCTCTACAGCCGACAGGAGTAATTTGCAGCTCTCCTTAGAGCTCAGCTATTCAGCCAATGTGTGTCGCTTTACTATTTCTTTAAAATTTAATTGGGAATCAGGCAATCGAGTGTCTCCAAATTTTTTTTTTTTTTGCCTCTTCAGGCCTGCAATAAAGCCACTTGTAATTTATAATCAAAGTTTGGTCTCGTTAAACTAAACTGTAAAACCGACTTCGGGGTTGCAGTCGTAAAATAAATACATGGTAAATATTGCGATGGGGCTTGAGCAGCACAGCTAACAACAGCACGGTGAATGCATATACACACACACATATATATTTTGTGTGTGTGTATGTGTACACATTTAGTTCCAGAGGTAAGAAAGATCTAAATAATAGATAACTGGAAAATATCCCTTCTTGGTAGAGCGGAAGCTAAGGTAGATTTATAGCCCAAGTAGTTATTTTAAATGCAAAATGAAGTGTTAATTTATTAAAGTCATTTATGCATCAACATTATTTTTATGTCTGTATTTATATTTTTTGGTAATATGGAGCAATGTAGTATGCATCCTGGGTTTCTCTGTCTGTTGACTGTAGCGTTCCTTTGCTTAGATTTTTTTTCTAACAAGGCAGCTCATTTAGAAAGAAATGTTTATGTGAAGTGCTTGTCAGTTGGCATTTTTACTGGTGTGCTAACCCAAAGGTAAAATATAAAGGCACGTCTTTTCCTTGCTGGCTTGTTGCTACTAGAAGGGTTCCTCCCTTGTTAGCTTGATAAATAATTTTACTAGCGGGAATCTGCTGAATTTTTATGCTTGCTGTCTATTTTCTGCTTGCTGCAAATAAATTCCAGCACTCAGAGGGCACTAAAATTCCAAACACATGGTATTTTCCCATTTTGTTGCTGGTTGCCTAAAATATTTATTTCATCTTGTGTTTTTAATTAAATCTCTTTTTAAAAATAAAAGAGGGGAAAAAACTTTCAAGTTTTGCAATTATTTCCAAATGAAGGTTTTAGTCCAGATTATACTTAGTGTAAAGTCTTGAGTTTAAATAACACGTTATCACAGGTAAACTGAACGGGTAGCGTTAAATCAGTCGTCGTTCCAACTACCTAGTGGTTTTCAGATAAAGTGCAAGGATTATTTATTGGCGTATCATCCATGTAAGCATTTCTTTCAATTTATTATATACTTCTAATTTTCCCAGTTTGCAATCAAGAAAGCTAATTTAATTTGCAAAATAAATACTCTAGTTCGGCGAGGGAATGCACCAAAAAAGGCTTAGATCATGGATTGCCATGGCATATATGGCAGGAAAAAGTTTGCAAGAAATAAAACGGGGGAGGCTCAATTGGAAGAGGCATTGGTTCACTTTTTTCATTTATTTTTACATTTTTCTTAAAGGGATTTTTTTTTTTTATTTTGCAGTTAGTGAAGCTTTGTGCATTTTAAAATTGAATTTAATTCAAGAAAGTGAGAACCAACCCCCAAAATCTTTTACTTCGCCCCCCCGCCATAGCAAACTCTGCATGTCGGAGGGTGCGTTGCCACCATCGCACATCTGGAGGCTCAGCTCTCCTCGGCAGCACATCCCGACTCAGTGTCCCACGCTCCTGGTTTTGGGGAGCTTTGCATACTCGAATGGATTTATGAGCTGGCTTTTGTGAGGCTTTGCCTTCAGTAGTGCCAGTATTTTGATCTGCCTGAGGCCAGCCCCTCCAGTGATGCTGCTGGTGGCAGGGAAACAGAATTTTTTTTTTCTTTTTTTTTTTTCCTACCAACAGCTTTCCTCCATACGGCTTCTGTGGGGCAGCCCCACATCTTCCCAAACAGTCGCAGGGGTGCAGGCAGCATTGCTCCCTTACACGTCTGTACAGTGCAGGGGGTGAGCAGTTAAAGGACCAGCATGCAGAAAGGGTGGAGAGGGACTCTGGATCAGGCAGCGTAGCGATAGGATGAGGGGTAATGGTTTTAAACTGAAAGAGGGGAGATTTAAATTAGATATTAGGAAGAAATTTTTTTACTGTGAGGGTGGTGAGGCACTGGAACAGGTTGCCCAGAGAAGCTGTGGCTGCCCCATCCCTGGAGGGGTGCAAGGCCAGGCTGGACGGGGCTTGGAGCAACCTGGGCTGGTGGGAGGTGTCCCTGCCCAGGGCAGGGGGGTTGGAACTGGATGGGCTTTAAGGTCCCTTCCAACCTAAACCATTCTCTGATTCTATGCAGGCTCGTTACACTGCTGCCCCGTCCCATGCCCACCCCATCCCCACCAAGAAAAGCCTGGTTGGGGGCAGGAGAGCCAAGCAGCGTGCCCCATTCAGGCTTTCCCTCAAACAGCAGAAAGCCACCTACTCTTGAAGATGCCAGGCAAATCCACTCAAAATTTTAGAATTATTTACATATTTTTAGCACAATTCGTCTCAAAGCAATCCTCAAACTTTGGCCCAAATTCTTACATTCTTACACCAACCACCCTCCCATTCGTTTACTTATTTCCATAGGAATTAGGTGACAGATCCGAGTGGTGTAAGCCCATGCCCGCAGCCCGGCTGCCCTGCAGAAATTCATTTATGTGAGCACATCCCAAAGCAAGTAATTGGGTAGTGGGAAGAAGAGATGCGCCAGCACTGAACAGATGAGGAAAAAGCTTGGGCAGTGGGGAAAATTACCCTCGGGGGCTCCGCCATATAAAATCATACATGAAATAGGGTTACAAGAAATCTCAGGAGTGATGTAATCCATCCCCGGGCCACAAGGCAGGGTCAGACAGACCTGCGTTATCCCTGACAGATATTTGCATAACCTGTCGTTAAAGCCCCCCACGGAGAGCGTGACACCTCCCTGGAGCCTCCCTGGCAGACCTTCAGCGTCATCCCTTCTCAAAAGCATTTCTCCTTGTCTAAAGCGCGGTGCAGGTCCCTTATGTCCCGGTCACCGCAGACACCGAGGACAGCCCATTCCTTTCCTCTTCGCGCTGACCCTTTGCATATTTGAAGGCTGTTGTTATGACTTGCTGCAGCCTCCTTTCCTCTAGACTAAACAACTCCACGTTTTTCAGTCTTTCTTCGTAGGTTATGGTCATGACTTTGTTATTTAATATCTCGTCTGAAGAGTCCACATACAGTCAACTTGCTGGAATTCAATTTACCTGTGTTGAAAAGGACTGTGAGGATGCTGCCTGGAGGCTTTACGATGTCTGAAAGGGGAATAATTTAATTCTTACTCTGATAATTTTTCTTCTGCGGGATGGAGGGTAGGGAGCATTTCTTTACCTGGGAGTGTTAACTGTAGCCTCCCCACGACTTTACTCTGGTAACAGGAATATTGTAGTGCAACGTACAGTACAGCCAGAGTTTACTGACAGGCTTTAGGAAACATGTTTTAACATTTTATAATTTTATGTATAAAAGTAGAAATGGCAGATAGGATGCAGCCTCTACAGTTGCAGGCAACACCTTGGGGAGTGCCTTCAAGGTGCTACATGCATGTAGGTTTTTGTCACATAAATTTCATTAATTTCAATAGCATCCCAGCAGCTACAGCCATCTGCACACCGCCTTTCCCTCTGCTGGTGTTGCTGGTCGGCTCCAGTGTTTCAAAACCTTCCAGCTTCAACGTAGGTTTGGGTAGATCCAACTCTTCCTTCACGGCAGGTGGAAGTTTTCCCAAAATGCCACAGATGAAGGTGGACCAAAAAGGATTTTTCAGCTATCTGCACAGACCTGGGCTTTGCTGTTGGCTCTAAGTTGCTTTTTTAAAAGTTGGAAAAGACGTTAGTGCTCTTCCTGTGAAGATTCACTTTGCTCCTTGGAAAAAATGAGGGGAAAGAGATCCTGCTGATTCTGCTTTTCTCGTTGTCCTCCAGTGTCTTGTCTGGGAGGTTGGTGGGGAGATGTGCTGGAGCAAAACAAAAGAATTTACTCACAAGAAAATATTCACAGGGACTTTTCTTCTAGGATGTGCTGGTACAAATTGCCCTGCAGTTGAATTAATCAGCACGGCAGAACACCAGGGAGCATCTCTTGGAAGTGGTTTTAATTTTTGCAGGATTTTGGCTTCCTGATTTAAGTCTTAACCAAACCCTGCGTTGAAAGGTGCTAAGAGGGACACAGTGGGACACACTGCCACCTCACTCATATAGACCACATACCAGTTCTGGAGATGGGATGTGACGGTTATTACAAATAACGGATGAAGTTTATCCATGAAGGACAGTCATGACTGGGGTATTCACACTCATAATAGGCGTTTGTGAGAGGAAGGTAAAAATGTCCTTTTGTGATACAAATATCCGTGATGCCACCTCTCTTGCTTCATCTGAGGGTCCACCTCTGCTTTGCGTTGTATAGCATCCCCTTTCTTATAAAACCTTTTTGGGCATCTGTATCCCCTCAGTGATCTGTCTCAATCAACTTAAAAAGTTGTCTCTTCCAAAAGGATAAACTTTCTGTACACAATGAAAGCGTATGCAAAATCAGGAAAAGCAGCTGACAAGTCAAGTAGACATTTTTAGCCTAAGTATTTTATAGCTCTAAAGAAAGATCTCATTGAGAAATATTGGTGGGGCTCAGCTATGTAGGAAGTAAAACGAGGGTGACCTTGCTGAGCCATCGGCTCAAATCAGAGATGTAGCAGCAGAAGTGAAAATATATGCTTCCTTCTCTAAGGAATGGAGTTAGGGACCAGTTCTTACCACGGGGAAGGGGAGAGAGAGAGAGAAAAATGTATTGTCTTCCTTTCAGTAGTTCATTTTTCTTTGCAAAGTGATTAATGCATTACTATAGCGAATTTATTGTATAGCCTGATTACCATTGCATAATAAATCTAAACAACTGTGACTGTCACGGTGATAAGGCTGGCATGATTTTGTCTCTCTTAAAAAAGGTTTATAAGTTAAGCTTAACTTTCAGCTTTCTGCATTTCTGGGATAAAATTTATTTTGGCCATTACAGCTCTAACTGTTTGAAACTGCACCAAAAGGAAATAAGTTGTTCAAAAGGATGGTATATTATTGAGAGAGTTTCACCTTCACTCAATTTGCAAAAGAAACTGAACATCAGCATTAAAATGGAAATGGAGTTCAGGAGAAAATAATAACTCAGTTGTTTAAAAAAAAAAAAAGTTGTAACATTTAAAAGAGACTTTTCAAATATCAAGGATGGACAACCCAATTAAATTAACTGCATTATATTCACAGCCGTTAACACCTCGGGCTCAGCTTTTCTCAGACTAACGGAGTTTGCTGAGGGCTTGTCTATGCCTGGATGAGAGGCTTCCAGGGCGCTGCGGGAAGAAGTGCTTGTGACTAATTAGAGCCATTTTCTCTGAGTTGCGGGGAAACTGGTTCTCCAGCGTTAGTGCTGTTCCTGTGCTGAACCAGAGGCTGAGCGAGCGCTGGGTTCCAGAAGGTTCTCTTGGCCATGTGGGCATTACTCGCTGCCCAGGCTCCACTCCACTCTGTCGTTCTGGATGTACAGATCGGTTGTTTCTTTTTCCTTCCCTCTCTCCGTAAACATGCACGAAAGGGCATTGCACCTCTATACTAGAAGCCATTCATGTGTGTTCTACCCGAATGCTGTGGCAAAGGTTGCTCTTGTGAAAACACCCAGCCTTTGGAGGCTGTGATGTGAAAAGAGATCTAGTACCCAAGCACATAGATGTCTGTTTGGGCAATGCTTCTCCCATCAGCGAGGAGGTACCGATGCAAGGCATTAGCTGGGTGCGCTGGTGCCCGAGGAGCTCGCATGTCCTGGTTTTTCTCCTCCTGCCTGTGCTTGTCTTTTTCCCTCTCCCAAGGCTCCTGCCCACCACCGTGGTTCTCAACCTCTTCTTCAGAGCAGCACCAGCTGCTTTGGCGGCAGCAGAGAGCACTCAAGCACCTTTGTACCTCCTGGTCCATTGTTGCTTTGTCTCCCTCCAGGTCTTCTGCACAAAATTTGGGATGACGGCAGAGCATGTGGCCAATTTAGTTGGTAGAAAACTCATCTGACTCCCAGGCTGAGTAACAGCTGTAAGTTGTAAGCTGCAAATTGCTTCCAAAAAGGTGCAGGTGAAATTTCTTGCATAGTTGTATGAATTTTGTAGTGTAAAGAAAGACAGGAAACAGATCATGAGTCACTCCAGACTTCAACTGAAGCCTGTTGCAGCCGAACTCTGGGAAAAACACATTTGGCTTGGGAGCTCCAGAGAATTTTTTTCTTTTGTAGTGAGGACGTGAAGGTGATAAAGGTGACAGTCTCTTCTCTAGCCTCTGAAACCCCTGTATTATCTCGTTGTGAAGGAGCTATCTTCATTTTCCATCTCTGAAGTCCTCCTGCCTCACAGACTTCTTGTTTCCGTGCGTGTGTTCTTGATGGCCGCGATGGGAAGTGATCCCCCATGGTGGTTGTGAGGTGGTTGGAAGACCTCTCACTTTCCAGTACCCAGGTGACACCATGCCCGCTCACAGTCACCAGTGTTGCTTGATTTGAACTGGCAATAATGGAGTTTACGTCTGGGGAGCTGAATTCAGCCTCTCAAAAACACCAAGGCTTGTAGCCAGGACTGGCACTAGCTGGTAGCTTATTTTCAGGAACTTGAGTGCCTTTGCCTGATTTTAAGTCCCTGGATGTCTGGCGTGTGTTTTTTCTTCTTTCACTTCTCCTCAAGTTACATTGTAGACTATCTTGAAGCCAGTAGGGTTCAAGGGTTCAAAAGGTCTCTATTTAGATATGAATTACTCCTTTCAAAAA
>VYZM01020754.1:1066986-1083699 GCA_013398915.1 Dromas ardeola | reverse complement strand
ATAGGGAAGTTACTTGGTGGTACAATCTGGTACAGTCAAGTATCATGAAGGGGGCGGGGGGGAAGCTAAAGCTTCTGCACAGGCTTTCAAGGGCTCAAAGGCTTCTTTTTTTCCCTGGGTATGTTGAACATGTTGAAAATAAACCAGCATGTTTCAAAAGAGAAGATAGATGTGCCTGTTCAAATAGGCATTGCGTTTGGAATTGGAGCCTCTGGTTGTTAAACAGAATCCTTGTTTAACATCCTCATTAAGCACTGTGACTTGCCACCAGTTTTATGAAGATCAAGTCATTTACTTTTAAAGTAAATTAAAGCAAATTTCTCTGTGGTGACAAGTCAATAAAACAATGGAAGGCTCAAGTTTTTCAATCACCCAACATCTGTTCCTTGTTTTCCTCTAGATGTAAATGCCCTGTGTACAGTAATAGGTGAACAGAGCAAGAGCCAATTGCTGTAATGTTGGGGGTTTTTTTTGGTTTTGGGTGGGTATTTTTTTGTNTTGTGTTTGTGTGTGTTTTTTTTTTGGGGGGGGGGGGGGGGAGTGTGCGTTTGGTTTGTTTTTTTTTTTTTTGTTTGTTTTGTTTTGTTTTTTTCAAATAACACTGTAAGCCCTGTCCATTTTTGGAACGGGTAATTTTGTAGTTTCCTGTGGCAGCATGTTCAGAGCTCTATCGACACAGGAGAGGTGACAGCTGATGGCTCTGATGCTGTATTTCATTGCTGGAAGCACAGTAAGCTGTTGTAAGTAGTGAGCTGCTTCTCAGAAGCCCAGTCAGCGCAACTGAGATCCCCGTCTTTTGTCCGAGCCACCCACACCACCAGCAAACACCTCTGAAGCAGAGGGTACTCGGATGCTTTCCGAGCCGTGGTGGGAACTAGGTTGTAGAAAACCTCATTGAAACCACTTCCACGTTGTACCCACGCTCAACCTGTTTGTCTTGAAATGTTGTCTCAGAGAGAAGCCAGCAGATGAAAAACAAGGTATTAGACCCATTTTATGTTTCAACAAGTGCAGGATGCAAACTGCAACAGTGTTTGTTTTAAGTGTTCTGGAGGGTTTGGCATTTGGTGGTGTGAGAATTGGCTCCCTGCGGTGTCAAGTATTCACATGTGGATTTGGGCTGCGTGGGAAACGCTGGCACAGTGGAAAAGAGAGGGGAAAGCTCTGCTGGGAAAGTGAGAGGGGGCTGGATGTTAGTCACTTGGGGCAGAAGTCTTTTCCTATCTCCTCTTAAGGGGGCGGTTTGTCTTGGACAGCGTAGCATTGACTTTTGGAGTGGTTGAGGAGGACAGGAAGTCACTGTTGGATGCACATGGAGATTAGACGCTCAAATCTTTTTAGAGATATTAAAAAAGGTCAGTGAAAGTCCAGAGGCCGTTGCTACTCAACCTATCCCACCCTTTGAAATCTGCCTGCTCTCACACATATGGTTATGGACCCCATCTTCGGAGGTGTAGGTACGCCTTTTATCTTACACTGTCGTCTTCTGAGTCCTCAGGTTCAAGACCTTTGCTGGGAGTGGTTTGCCCTCACTCAGATCTTTATGGGGCCAGGAAATGGGCTGCTCTGCTTTATGGGAAACAAGTAATTAGGTCTCACCAAATTCAAGGTAGCTGGCTGTGGGGAGCAGGCAACCTGTCCTTCGCTAGTTCTTCTAGAAAAGGGCTGAGAAATTCTTTGCATGCTTCTGAGATGCTATGCTAGATTTTAATACACCCAAGTACATAGATTCATTGAGCAATTCTGAAATCTCTGTTTTCTCCAAAGGATGAGGATGTTGTAATTGTATCACCATATTAAAAAAAAAAAAAAAAAAGCCCTGTGAGAGATAATGAGGTATATGAGGTATAATTTTAAATAGCTTTCTCTGCTTTCTTCTAGTCCACGTAAAGTGATGCTGCGCTTAGCCAATGGCAGAGGCAGATGAGTCACCCAGCCAAGATACAGCTTTCTGGGGTATGTTGCTCACGAGCTGTCATGTAGAAAAGAGGTGGTAGTTTTTGGATATAGGGGTTCCTCTTAAATCCTTCATTTCCGTGGCTTCAGTGGACTCTGGATGGATCCTTTGCTTGCAACTGTTGTCATCATGCTCAGGCTCGTGATATCCAGGAGACGTATATCCAAAGGCAATGCACAGATGCATCTTTGTAGGAAAAGCGCCTCCTGGGCAGCGCAGATTGCCAGCGATCTGCCATCAGCGCAGCAAAGGAGCCCGCTGTGGGGAGGGTCACGAACCACTACAGGAACAGCGATGCTGCTCCCACCAGGGACACCCTGGCAGCTTCTCGCACCAGGGACACCCTGGCAGCACTGAGGCCAGATCTTTTTAAAGAAATTCATTTAAAATTGAAAGCCTTTATTTTATTTTTTAAGTGTTTTTTAGATGTCAGGTAGAAAGCTAGGGGATCAAGCCCTCCAGGGTCAACTTCCTTCATTGTACTGATGACAAATAGAGACGAACTGCCAAGTGCGGCAGAGTGACCTTAATCATAGAATCATAGGGTTGGAAGGGACCTCTGGAGATCATCTAGTCCAACCCCCCTGCCAGAGCAGGGGCACCTTAGAGCAGGTTGCACAGGAACGCGTCCAGGCGGGTTTTGAATGTCTCCAGAGACGGAGCCTCCACCACCTCTCTGGGCAGCCTGTTCCAGTGCTCTACCACCCTCAAAGTAAAGAAGTTCCTCCTCATGTTGAGATGGAACTTCCTATACTCAAGTTTGTGCCCATCACTTCTTGTCCTGGACAATGGAGACCTCTCTCCTCCCCCTGAGGCCAGGAGCCCAGATCATTCCTGATGTGAAATGGCCTCTGAGAGGTTTCTCGTCAGGAAGGAGGTCTCCCTGCATTGTACAGTCAGAAGCACTGAGGTCTTCTTCCAAACCAAGCAGAGATCTCTAGGCCTTGGCAATCACTCTACATCCTCATGGTCCCTGTGGCCTTATCAGAGCATCTCCGCTGGCGTTTGATTAACAGGAAGGTGTCGTAGCAACAGCTCCCAGTTTTGTACTCCTTATTGCCATTTTTATTATTACTATTTTGTTAATTTTGCAGGGTTGGAGGTAGGGGCGTGCATCCTTGGCTTTGACCCTGGCACCTCCTCTATATCTCTGTACTTTTAGGTCTAGTTGTGTATATAGAGGGAAACTGTGTAAAGACCTCAGAGCCAGCCACTGCATGCTGCTGTTTCTGCTTCTCCTTTCAGGATCAAATCAAACTCTCACTAAATTCGGTGGAAAAGCTTCTTTTGACTTTGGTGATAGTCCTGAGCTGTTACTGTGAACATGGAATAGGTGCGTTAAAGCACAAATGAATTTTCCTCAAAGGCAACCTCGTTTTGTGAGTAGCTGAGCGTCTCCTGCCCCATGGGAGGCTCTCTCGATTTCTCCTGGGTTGAGTGGGAGCTTTGGTGCTCAGCTTCTCCTGGGAGGTGCTCAGCCTTGGAAAGGATGGGGCCTTTTTGTCTGGTGAACCATTCGGGGAATTAATCCTGAAATACAGTCATGTAACTGTTTGAATTCCCAGGTCATACAGTTTATCTAGAGATCCGCTCAGAGGCGAGCGTGAAATAATAATGCCTTGCACTTCCTGGGTGCCTTTCATCTTTCCAAATATTTATTAATTAGCCCTCAAAACACCCCTGCGAGGCAGATACGAGATGGATGGATACGGCTCCTTTCACGCACCAGTGGAACCGAGCAGCTGTCTGGCTGTATAAAACAACACTGCCCGCAGTTTGGGGCAGATTAGGAAGTAGATAACAAACCCGTACCTTGTTGAGGGTGCAGGGAGAATTTTGCTAGGCAGAATTTAATTACCGCTGCTGGAGCCTGGCCAATAAGTCAAGGCTCACCTCCCTCCTTTCATCGCTTTTGCCGTGGAAGTCTGTAACTCCATCAGGTTCTCGTCTCCTCCAAAGGATGATCGGGCACATTGGTCTGGCTTGGGTGGGTGTAGAGCTGGGACCAGAGGGTGCTTCCTGGGACTCTGTGCGTGTCCTGTTTCCCCAGAGATTTGCCCCGGTGCCTTTTATCGCAGCAAGCGAAGCCCTGTCCCTTACACCGAGATTCCCCCTCTGGTGTCCCCAGGGCAATCCGGAGCCGCCCAACACCAATTCCCTTTCGTTTGCTTTTGCGGCGTGTAATTCTAGAGCATAAAAGTGTTGAAGCTAGAACTCAAATTTTGCCTATTTTGTGTTAATGCTTTTTATAAATCTCCAGACTCTCTTTAAAGCTTCATAGAGTGCAATTTATTGTAAAACTACACTTACTGTATTTTATGCCCACTGTAATTGTTTCATCTAATTCAGATTATACTCGTGTATAATGAGGACTAGCCCAAGATAGAGAGATATGAATTATTAATCAATAAAGTTTGGGAATTAAGATTTTAAACATACATACTAGACATACGTGTAATGCTTAGAAATAGACCTGAAAGGACGTATGCAATGTGCTTTAATCAAATTTGGAAAAGAAAATGACCAACGCGTCAAATTTTGAAAAGGAATTGACCAATAAATCAAATCTGGAAATGAAAGTGACAGATAAATCAGGTCTAAAAAAAGCAAATAACCAGTCCATCAAATGCACGGTGTGTTTATTAAAGTGAGGAATTGCTCGTCTGTGACTGAATCTGCATGCTACAATCATGCAATTAAATACTTGAAGTTCTTCGATAACAAATTATCTGTGCAGGTGTACACACACGTGCCTCTATATACGTACACAAAGTAAACACACCTATCGCTTTGCAGTGTTTTGAGCCACACTAACAGCATACAGTATTTGCTTAAGTCTCTTAGGTGTGCGAAAGATTTCAGTTTGAAATCTCTCCATTTCAATATTCGCATGTTACTAGACCTGAGCAGCTCATGATTGATTCCAGCTCTCTTAAAAATGGTAATTGATTTTATAGCCCAGATTTTGAAAATGATGGGACGTGCCTTGTTCTGAACGCTTTCTGCTTTTGTTTTCTGATTCTAATTGTACACTAGCAGCAGCACAAACTCCTGTGGCTAATTCAAAGGATTTTGACAGACAGCTTGGGCCCAAAGCATATTTTCAAGATCAAGACTATAAAAATCTCACTATGGAAAAATCATCATTTGCCTCACTGACTTTGATTTACATCTGTGTTACAGAGCCATGAAATTTAAAATAAGATGACCTAAATTGTCCTATAATAATGTGGGCATGAACGTATACTCCTGGTGGCAGAGTTTCTCTGTCACTATACCAAATGAAATCTAGTTTTTAGTGCCAATCAGTTAGGCATCATTAACCCTTTAAGAATGTTATTAGCATTCTCACAAAGCTTTTCATCATGTAACGAATGTTTTCAGGCTAAACTTGTTGAGGTCAAAGAATCCAAGCCAGTAAGATTTAGGACTTTTTTGTCCTCTGCAATAATATGTATACACTCTCCATCATGCCAAATATAAATTATTAGCGGTGGCTTTAAAAAGCTTGCAAAAATGTAGAGTTTAAGTTAAAAAGCAGTCCTTCATAAGCTGTCCCCAACTTCTACTGGAAATATGTGCTCCTCCCCCTCATCCCTTTTTTTGCTATATAGTAGAAAAATTGCTCTGTACATGAATCCTCCAGGATCCAGGAATGAAAATTGCTTTGCATTTGCTATTACATTATGGTGCTCTTTCCATTCTGGTGGTTTTTTTTTTTTTTTCTCTCGGTTCATGTTGTTCTTCTCGCAATAAGTGTATGTTTGAATTGAATTGAAGAGCGGCATATTAAAGAACTGGTTTTCATAGCTGTTTATGTCCTTTCATCCAAAGAAGTGTGAGAAAAGCAATCAAGGTTTCAGATAGTTCTTGCTTTAGCATGTCAATCAGAGAAAGCATCTTGCCGTTGGAGTGCTGAATATTTGCATGACTAGTTTGTTTGAATTAGTCCAGACTAAACCAAGCTATTTATAGAACTAGCTTCAGCCTGTGGTCAGGCCTTTAAAGAGCAACTGATTTAGTTTCAGGTAAAGAAATTATTAATCTGTTCCCCCCAGCTTTACACCTCTGAGTATGTCAAAATGTAGCGTCTATAACCCTGACTCAGTGTATTATTCAGACTTCCCATCACACTGTTTTTCAACAGATGGCATCTAGGTGACTTGCAGTCCTACGGATGGGATTGATGATGCGAAATAGAGGAGCTTAAAAAGCAATTGCGGAGACAGGAGGAAAAATTAGAAATTGATATCACCGTAGGAAATGGAAAGCAGCCTCACATGGAAGTGAAATTCTCAATTAGTAGCTTTTACATCAAAAGCGGTGTTTGATTTGTATTTATTGCAATATAACTATAGTTACGTAGGCAGTGATATTGTGGTCAGTAATTTCTCTTGCATTTTACTCATTTGGGATGAGCTTCCCATGAAAGACAAGTGAGTAAGAAGCTGCATAACTTGCTGCTCCTCGGCTCACAGAGAGCACCGCATCCTGCAGCCAGGATTTGGGAAAGATGGTGCTTGTGCAGCTCAAGTAAAACATCCGGTGGTTTTTGGTTCAAAAGAGCTCACGTTAACGTTTCGCTGATGAATCGATGTGACCCACGGAACAACCTGGATTACTCACTGAAACGCTCAATGTGAATGTGTGTGAATTCAGGCTGGGTAAACAGCCACTTTGAAGGGAAGGATGAGAACTTAGAAAATCAAGAGTACAATTCACATGGCTGGTTGAAAGAGATGTTCAAGCGCTGTTGATTAAGCAGTGTTTATAAGGGATTTTTGTAGTAGTAGTAATGCAGAGAGTAATTTTCTCTGTGAAGGGGGCAGTGGTAGCGTAAGGGGTCAGCATCATGGGCTACATCAGCAGAAATAAGTTGCCACGTTTTGGCTAGGACATAATTTAAAGCACCACTTCCCTTCCTAGCTTAGCTCTGAGGTGCGTATTCAGTACGAATCCGGCATCACCGGTGAACAGAGATTCATAGTCAACTCCACGTAGTCGGTGCTCGGGGTCCTACAGAAATTCCCATGGGAATATGTTCACCCGTGCTTGCTGGATGTATGTTAGCACTGTGGGGCAGTGATGGTTTTGAAGGAAAGCATGGATACGATGGGTGATTTGCTCTTCCCGGTGCTAGCTCTGCTGCTTTTGTGGACCAAAATTCCCAAGTAAATAGAAACTTCAGTTGATCTCCAGCCCCTTTGATTTCAGTAAGATTCCGCTTTACGTGGCTAAGTATGGACTTAACACTTCAATGAATCGGGATCTAAATTCACATCTTAGTAAGACTGATGCTTAAGAAAGAAGAGGTTATTTGTCTGTCCTAGTGGAATTCTTTTTGGCATAACACATTTTACAGCGATATGTAAATTCACAGTGGTGTATGAAATACTTTTCCCTGTCATATACTGCCTTTGTCACTACCTTCTCCTAACCTTTATCTCAGTAGAAAAGAACATTTAGAAAAGCACACTTAAAAATGCGTGCTAAAAACTTACTGCCTGAAAACATAGAAATTGTTTTAACTAAACCTTTTTGAGGCTTAAGGAACTTCAAAAAGAAGTTGGGAATCATAAAAAATTCTGAAGGTATTTCTGGGGTGGGTTTTTTTTGTTGCTGTTTGAAAAATGAAAGTAATGGCTTTAAAATACATGCACTGAAGAGATGAGGCTTTTGTTCTGACAGCTTGTACATCAAGTTTCAGCATGATGGGGTTTGAAATGGTAAAAGTTAGAATTTGATAAAACAAGCTTTTGGGGGTTCGTTCTCTAAAAGATTCCTACATGCTGCGTGAGTTCAGAAAAAATCATGGAAATGGAGTGAATTTTTTTTAACTGTATGCAGCCGTTAAGAAAATAAGGGTGCAAAATGTACTTGGAGATATTGTAAGGGCAGGAATTTTGCAGTAATACTGTCACTGTTGAAATCAGCTTATTTGCTGCAGTTCTTTAACGTTTAGCATGTAATTTCAACCTTTCCCCAGCACAGAAAAGAATGGTTTTGAAGTTTGATTAGTTTCTTGTTTTCTTCAGGTTTCCATTTTTGTTCCCTTTCTTGCATTTCCCAAACAGCGTGGCAATACCCGATAAAAAAGGTTTTTAGAAGTTTTCCGTGATGTTTAACATGACTGGGATGAAATACCTCGCCATGAATAAGAGAAAGATACTTTTCCTGTATTAGCTGTCATCACCCAGGGCTGGGGGCAGAGGGTCCGTGGGGCTCCGGTGGCAGCCGGGGAAGCTGATGTGGGTTTGCACGACGTGAGTGACTCCTCGGGAAGCAGCAGTGCCTGAAGGGGGCTGAGGAGAGTGCTTGGAAATTTAGGGCAGGTATTTCGAGGAGCGGAGCTGTGATGCTCAGTGGGAGCATGGGGCTGGAGGGGGGCCGGGGGGCAGCCCTGCTGTGAGCCAGGAAAACTCGATTCTTCTGACTGGTGCTAATCGCTTGGGCGGTAGGGAGGTCAGGGGACATCCCCCATTCCTCACCTCAGGTCGAGAAGAAGGTGGAAGGTGAATAAACCTGCTCTCTCCTCTGGGGCGATCCAAGCTGGTGGGTTGGGTGCTCTCCAAAGAGGGGAAGAGCAGAGCCGGAATTCTGGGGGGTGGGGGGGAAAGGGGCTGGAGACATCGAGGCAATATCCATATTCCCTTCCTCTCAAAAAGCTTAGCAAAACAAAATCGAGAAAGAAAAGGCTCCAGCAGCAGGGAGTGAACGGCTGGAATTTCCTTAATATTAACTGAGCTTTAGGCAGCGAGCCTTAACGTGGAGAATTATTTTTAATTAATAGCTTTTCCCCTACTTTGGAGCTCAGCGGGAGGATCATCTTTGCATTGCACAAGGAGGGGAGATAGGAGCAGTCCTGGTTTTGTAACTGATAACTATTTCAGGCCAACTGCATTGCCTGGAATAACTTTGTATTCAGAAAAAGAACAAAATGTTACATCAAAAGATACCTCCTTCTGGTTCTTGGATTTAAATTGCCTCTCTAGATAAACTCCACAGCCTGGCCAGAAACGAGTTGATGGGTTTTTAAGAGTCTCCTGGCCAAATTATTCTCTCTCTCCCTCCCACCTCTGTGTTATCAGCATGGCATTTGGCCCTACGAGGGGACCTCTGAAGGATGCTGTGCAGTCACGGCTGCGCCAGGGTCCAAGGGCACGGGGCTTGTGCCGGGCGCTGGGGTCCTTTGCCCAAACTAGCCCAGATCCAGATGGAAAAAGAGGCAGGAAGGTGTTGTGAATTTGTATTTAACACAATGGGTTTGTTCAGAGACAGTTTTCAGGCAATAAATGGCTCCTTTGTGTTACTTCCCTCCCCGCGGTAGCTTTCGGAGCCGTATGTGTGCATATCATTTTGCCTGTGTATTAACAAGCGGGAAGACTCCCCAGCTCCAGGCTGCCACCTCGTCCTCCTCTCCCTCTCCTCCTCCCCATCTTCTAACACCCCCTGCCCCAGCACAATTAAAAAAATAATAACTAGTTTATGGGGGGAAAAAAAAAAAATCCATTCTTCTTGCTTCTCTTATTCTGAGGACTGTCAGAGACTGGGTAGCGCATCTTTTTATGAGCGGCTTCATGGGAGTCGGGACATTTGCTTGTTATCCTGTGGCACTGTAAGAGGGTGATCGTCATGGACTATAAAGTAACGGGAAGTCTCACAGCCCCTCCAGCTCTGTAACACAGTAGCTTGCTCACACAGGAGAGAGGGATTTATAGCGTTGCCTTGTATTTTTTAACATATTTTTTGTTCCTGCTTTTTATTTACAACCTAGCCCAACAGTTCTTGCTTTGTCCCCTGTCTCCCCTCCCCTCCTGCCTTCATTCTGCCTGTTCCTTTTGGTGTATCGGAGTCCCAGCAGGGTCAAAAAAAAAAGAAAAAGTCAGTTTAGGTGGAGGAGCGGCGTGGATAAAGGTTGAACTTTAAGATGTGCACATCCCCCTACGTCTTGCCTAAGTGGAAGCAAGTGAGGGATAAATATCTGCTTTTCTAGGCTGTGGGGAAGACAAGGAGAGGATGGAGCTGGGAAGGAGAGGAGAGAATATGAAAAAAGAGTGTGCTCCTTGTTATCAAACTTGTCAAGCTATTTTCCTTATGAGCTTTTGTTAAAGCCCGGTGTCTTTCTCTTATTTAAATAAGTATAATCTCTGAAGGAGTTTTGAGTTGCAGCTTTTCAAAGCAGTGGGGTGTAGTTCCGTTTTATTAGCTGTCATTGAAGATCTGATGCAGTCGTGTCGGAGGCTGTAAGAGCCTTGATGCTGTCAAGCCAAAGCGGTTGCGAGCGAGGGTGGGTGCCTGCTGTCCCTGGCACTGCCTTCCGAGTCAGAGTCTTCCAGCTGCTGGGGAGCACGAGCAGCGCTTCCCAAATTTTGGCCCGGATTCGGTGGCGTTTGTGGGGTGACCATGCCCTGCTGTGGTTGAAGCGTTAGTAAACGTAGAATTCGGGTTTACCAGAGGGAAGACTGCGAATGATGCAGGCATCGCCTTAATAGTTAAGCGGCTTTTGGGAGACATTGTCTCCCTGTTAGCATTGGAGCCGGGTCCCCAGATCCTTTCCATTTGCTTTGATAAAACGCCGTGGCATTGCGTTGCTGACTACGCCTCGGCTTTGGTATTATCTGCTCCCATTGAAGCAACTCCCCCAGAGGCTGCAGCGACAAGTTAACCATCTGGGGTCAAGAAGGGGACATTAAATATAATCAGCAACTCTCTTAATCTTAGGAGGAGAATCCTCATTTGCTTGAACGTGTGTGCTGATCAAAGCGTGATAGGAGCCAGGATGCCATACGGTAACAGCTATTTCCCAGGAAGGGGGTTATTTTTCCCTCCTCTTTTTAAGGGCAGAAAGGAAAAGCACCAGGAATTTTAAATCCTTGGAACTTTTCCTCTTGTGGTTCAACTAATGCGGTGTCTGGAATCAACTGCACCTGACCAGCGCTTATACATGTTAACTATCAGCTAACATAATCTGAAGCCCTAGGAAAATAGGTTGTAGCACAGATGTAAGACACTGAAGGAAGACAGTAATTTTTTCCTGTAGATGGGAAATGCATATGTTGCCTCACTCACTTGTCATTACTGAAACTATAGGTAGGGACAAAAATAGAAACTACTGACAGCTTGATTTCTTCGTGCTGGCACCGAGCTACAGCGGAGCTCTACAAGACCCTATAAATATGCAAGCGAAGGGAAATCCTACACAAGTGCTATCATACTGCTATAGGACTGAATAGAATTAGCTTTATTGCAACCAAACAGTATGGACAGAGTCTGCTTTTCAGAGCTTCTCTATCTCGCGAACAATGTAAAACGTGAACCAAAGGCAGCTAATCTGGCCTGTTTACTGGGAACAGTTCCAAAATATATTGTTGGAAATGACTAGAAAAAGCTTTGCACTGCACAGCCCTTATGGTGCAGCCCTTTCTTCCTTTTAAAGTGAAATGTCCTTGCAGAAATTAAACACCATTTAAAAAAAAAAAAAAAAAAAAAAAAAAGAAAAAAGGGGGGTGGGTGGGAAGGAAAGGGATCACTGTGGCTTAAAGCACTTATTAAAATTTGTGGAGGATGCAGTGTGCATTGAAAATGCTCCCCCTCCCCCCAAACCTAAACCAACAAAAACAAGCCAACCCCATGAATAGCTCTTCCTAGCTTCCTGCACATTGAATATGTATGTTAAAGGACGAGGAGCCAAGATTCGCTCTGTTTTGCTTTGCTTGGAATATTTTTGCTCATTTGATATATGAAAGTCAGGGGCTATGCCAAGGAGAGGCTGGCGAGCTGGCCATCGCGGAGGTTTCTGCTGATGGTTCACAGTGGTGTGCAGAAGCAATATGTATCCCACTGTGTAAACGATGCTTCCTGCACCTATGAGTAGGGTTCAAAAGGTTTGCACGGCAAGAAGAGGAAAAAAATAACTGCTGCTGGGGCTGTGAGTGGAGCGGCTGGGGTGAAACAGGAGTCAAGCAGAAATCAGGGGAAAAGGGACCCCCAAAATTGGGAAGGACTCCTTAAGCATGGACTCCTGGAAGTTTTCATGGTTGTTCTTCCGTATTGTTCTCGACAGAAGACATTATTTGTGTCATCTCATGAGCCCTGCCAAGTATGTCTCCGCTCAAGAGGACTCCATAATCCTCTTACTTTCATTCACATCTCTAAAGCGGCTACATCTCCCTCATTTTTGTAAGCGGCTGTTGTGAGTTTGCTGCGTGATTTAGCTGCTCTCACTTCTTTTTTCTTTCTTTTTTTTTTTNTTTTTTTTTTTTTTTTTTTTTTTTTTTTTTTTTTTGGAGATGGCAGCTGATTGTGAGCTCTTTCTTCCTTGTTAGAAACGAACAGTGTACACAACTACAGGGTAAACATTTCTATCTTCCTCCTGGTTCAAGCAAAAAAACCTTGACCCCTGTGCCGGTGGAAGTGAAATGTTTCCAAAACACACAGGCGACTGGAGAAGTGACTGTGTTTAAACCCCTCCAGTTTAAACACAGTTATCCAGGAAACCATGACCAGGAGAAGATGACTAGTCCCCAATGAGAGGTTTAGCTCGGTAACAATTCCTTGGCCAACTTGTACGTTATTGTTTTATTGTCAGTACCACAGAGCACTTACCTCTTAGTATGCATGATAATAAAAATCCCACCGAAGTTTAAATTGGAGTAAGGCTCAGGGATCAGGCTTAGCTGTGATCTGGGGTCATTGACTCTCATATCAAATCATGTCACCTTCATTAATAACTGAACCATTGACCCTGAAACTCAAGCAGCTTTCCTCCGATTTCCTAAAATCGGGAGTTTTCATTCTGTCAGCTACAAATTCTTAAGGGACAGCGTGATTTCCACCAGCTGAGGATTTGAACCTGTCTTCCTCCCTGCTTCCCAGCTTTTCCGCTCTAAGCTGGTTCTTGTCTCCTTCCACACTGGTGTATTCTACCCGAAATCATGTGAGTGAAGCGGTAGGACGAGGGGTAACGGTTTTAAACTGAAAGAGGGGAGATTTAGATTAGGTATCAGGAAGAAATTCTACACTACGAGGGTGGTGAGGCACTGGAACAGGTTGCCCAGAGAAGCTGTGGCTGCCCCATCCCTGGAGGGGTTCAAGGCCAGGCTGGACGGGGCTTGGAGCAACCTGGGCTGGTGGGAGGTGTCCCTGCCCAGGGCAGGGGGTGGGACTGGATGATCTTTAAGGTCCCTTCTAACCTGAACCATTCTATGCCGTGTTGTCGGTGCCGTACATCTACTATCCTGTGGGGCCAAGCGAGGGCTCCTGCTTGCCCAGGGATGCGGGATGCTCAGTGAGGGGCTGGGCATTACACCCAGACCTTTAAAAGGCATGAAGGGAGCATCGCCCCTCTCCTTTTTGGGTTGTTGTTGTTTTGTTTTTTGTTTTTTTTTGGTTTTCTTTTTTTAAGAGGTGATCTTTTCTCCTTTTTTAGAGAGCTGCCCTTTCTGAATTGGTCTGATTGCTGTCAGTATTCATAGCGGGGGCAACAGATGCACGCATTATTTCATTGTGCTGTCCCGTGCACTCCATCCTTCCCTCCAAATCTCTCCAGAGTTGCTAGAAGTGGAGAGAGCAGAGGTTTGATTTTCTGTTGTCTTGCCAAGTTAGAATGGGATTAAATGCTCTCAAGGTCTCTGGACTATCACTTTACCCAAAACATCCATCCCAAGCATTCAAAGAGGCATAGAGACTCTGCATAGCTATTTATTTTAAATGCCTGATTAAAATTTCATGAAAACAGGAAGTCAGGGGAAAAGAATAGATTGCAAGAACGACGAAATCCAGGGCTTTGTCATTTTTAGCTCAACAACACACAACAATGAAGGAAAAACCCAACACCCAGCACGTTCAATTGTAAGTAAGGGATATTTTCACAATCGGACTGAGGCCACTAATAGCATATTTTGTCATTGGCAGGGGAGTTCATGAACTAAGAAAGAAACTGATTTTTTTTTGCTTATTACACAATTTTGATTCTGTTTATAAATTGTCACCTTAAGGTAACCTAAAGCGGCTGTACTTAAACCCCGCAAACATTAAGGGTTTTTTTTTTTTGATGCTCCATTGTTGTTTTTTTTTTTCGTAACATCTCAGCAGCAATAAATATTGCAATACCACATCCTTAACAGTGCTGCAGCTCTTCTGTCCTGGTATCTTTCTGGCTTTTCCATTCTTAAGCATATCTAATAATCCAAATTAACGGGGGGAGGGACACCAAAGACTGATTTTGTTTCTAAAAATCTGCCACATGCAAAGGATCTTCATGGTTTGTCTGCCTTCTAGAGAGCGTTTTCCTTGTACGTAGCTTCTGTCCTTCTTTTACGGGGAAATATCTTCTTTGCTGAAAACATATGAATCAGAAGCAATGTTTAGACAGGCTGCATTACGAAAGGGTTTAGAGTCTGTTGAAGTCATCTTGCTTTTTAGGCTTTGGGTGGCAGGACCTCCGTTAACAGGCTGCAAATGCCCCTCGGCCATTTTCCAGTACCTTCGTCACCTTGGCTACCTGTAGGTAGTCGTGGGGCACTTTGGAAACCGCAGTGTCCCAGTCTGTACCAATCCCATCAAAAAGAGATGGACGTTAAAATTCTACGTCAGCCTCTCGCTGCGAAGACAGCATATGTAGGGAGCTCAGCTAGGGCAGCCGTTGGCTCTGGGTATGGTGCAATTATGATAGCTTAATGACAAAATAAGTTTTCACTTGCCAATGTCAAATTAATCCTGTCAGTATAGACGTCACTGCGAGTGCGTTGCTCAGTGTACCTTACAATATGCATAATACCACGTCTCCTTGCTTCTGCTTCACATCATGTGGTCCTCTTGGTGCAGATGCTGTTCAGCCACTTAAAGAGCTGTAACACTACCAGGGGAAAGAGGAAAAAAAACAAACAAAAAACCAGTATGACATACTGGAACGAATATAATGAGCCTAAAACCTTGGAAGTCTTCCTTTGTACATCACACTTGCTGCAAACAGTCACAGCCTTGTGGATTCCTCTATCATTTCAGGTGTAAAAAACATATTGAAATTTGATGGGGAATTATTGCTAGGGTTAGTTAATCGGCTGGCTAGGTCTACGTGTGAGTAGAGGTAGCAGGGAGTCCACAAATGACCTTTTCCCTTGTTAGATCGGTCCCTGGCCAGCTGGGCGTTTGGTATCCTGAGGTGAAGAGTTTTTGTAAATTATAGTTTCATGGCTTTGCCCCTTTACAGGACCGCAAGTTCCCCTGTGTTCCTTCATCGCAGAGAAAAGGGGAAGAGAAACAGCTGCAGCAGAATGTCGCTTACGCTTTAAGAAAGCACGGCAATAATCACCGGGAGACTTTTGCAAAGCAAAATACCGTGTGGCTCGGTCCACGCCTGCACACTCCAGTCGTCCCCGCTCCGTGCCAACATGTCACAGGTGCACGCCACAAGGGACAATGCAGCAAATGTAATTGGGAGGCAGGTGGCGGTAGCTTGGACTCCGTAACACATTCATCCCAAGGTGCACTTGTGCATCTGTTAGAAAGTAAAGTCTCTTTTTTTATTTTTTTTTTTTTTTTTAATTCGGTTTGTTTAAGAGAGATTTGAGCCGTAGGAAAACATTTCCCATCTCCTAAATACAACAGGGAGAAAGTTCCCAAAGGTCCTCAGAGACTGGGAGGGACGTGGGGTGGCAGCTGCTGAGCTCAGGGAAAAAGCGAGGGGTTGGAGGTTCACATAGAAGCGGGTCAAGTGTTTTTAAGAAACTTGACAGGGTTTTTCCCTCCTTCACTATCGCTGTAATATCAGCGCAAGCTTTTCCTTTTTAGATATCAGCCTTTTGTAATCACGTTAGCACTCTTCGCTCGCTTGTGCTCAACCTTCCCTGCGTCTTTCCAAGAGCCAGAGCCGAGCCTCTCCTTATGGGAATCGTTGTATTTCTTCTCCGGGTCCTAACAAACTGTCTTTATTCCCTCTCTAAAACAACGAAATGACCCCAAATGCCTGAAAGCAGATCTCCCAGAGCCGAACTGCAGCGATCTCTGGGGTGGAGTATAACAGCTATAGCGCAGCGTACAGCATCCCTCTATAGGGGAGGGCGACTGGTGCCAATTCTGGGCAAAACTATGGGGAATGGGATTCAAACGAGCACACACGCAATGTTGCTGACGGACGAAAATGAACAGCACAGTGCTGCAAAAATGCACGTAGGTTTTAGTAGCCTTTGGTGGACAAAATCCTGCTTTTATATGAAGGATATGTAAACAAGGGAAACAACATAAAAAATACATCACACGCTCTGAATGCCAAATGCTTCATAATCCCTAGGAGAGGGTTTTCCCCGGCTGTTTCAGTTCCGAACTCGGCTGCTCAGCTCCCCTTTCAATCTGGAGCAGGGTCCGGCCGTATTCCGCATCAATGTGGGGGGATTTGTGCGGGGGGCTGCCGGGAGGGCCCCTTTGCTCCTCTCTCCCCAGTCCAGCTCCAGCCTCTCCCAGCTCTTTGCAGACTTCGTCCCCCCTCCCGCATTCCCCAGCGACTCCTCGGCTGGCAGGGCGGCCAGGTTAACCGAAAGTGGAAGGTTTTGATAACCCGCGGCAAATGTTTTCTGTCTCCCAGAAGAGCGGCTGTGCTGGAAAACAATTTGCAGAAGGCAGAAGCGGAGATCTGGCTTCATTTTTTTGGTGCAGCTCCTACAGTTTCTAGCTGTAAACCCTTATCAGTGGAGTCCTTGTATAGCTGCTCATCAGCAGAGATCCTGCAGGCGAACGCAGTATTATTGCTGCATCCCATG
>VYZM01020754.1:1031283-1066955 GCA_013398915.1 Dromas ardeola | reverse complement strand
TTTTTTTTTTTTTAAATCAGTGCTGTTCTGACTTCTAAACCTTCTGGAGACACTGTAATTGGGTACTTTGAGTGGGTTGGCTTCTTTTATAGCACGCGTTAAGTTTTTAGACTGGGCTTTGGAAATAAAATAGAAAATAAAAAATAAAATAAATAAAATCGATTAAAAAATAAAATAAATAAAAAATAAAATAAAATGGAAAAAAAAGTAACTCTGTGTAGTTAGAAGAAAAGAAGTAAAGTTCCTAATAAATAAATTCTACTTTTATTTCTTGGCGTGATCTAGGACAGCTGATGGAGATTGACACTCTAAGTTACACGAATGTTTGAAACGTGTAAAGAATCCTTTATAAATTCATCTCTGTTTGCGATGATGCACTTTCCAAATTGAGATACTGCGGAGCAGATTGTAAAACGATGATTTACATGACTTGAGGATTTTGCTCCCTGTGATTAAACACAATAGCACTTCCTTTGGTTCCCTTTAGAATGCATTTTTTTAAAGTGTATTTAAATGTATGTATAAATGTATTTAAAATAGAGGTTATTTTAACAAGAGTGAAAATATTGGGCAAAAAGTGCATTATTGAGTGCTGTGTAAAGTACTGCAAAGCATCTCTAGAATTGCAGCATTCTAAATGTGGAAATAAATGTCAAAATTACAACTAAGAAAAATATTCAACATACCATTTTTTTTCTGGCAGGAAAGTGAAAACATGGAGTTTTGTTGGCTCCTTCTTGCTTTTGCAAAGGATTTAGCGTTGAGCTTTTACCTAGCTACATGATATACTGCAGTGAAATGCAGAGAAATTCGGGATTAGATGTGAGTTGTAACATCGAGTAAATTTTACGTTGAGAAATTTAGAGCGTGCCAAACGGCCAGCTACATGGACAAAAGACTAACATGAATAGGTTAGAGAATTATTAGCCTCTAATAATAGATGATATACTATATATCAAGTAATGACTACTTACTATCCTGCATTTATCTGTTACACGATGTCCTTTTTAATTACCTACCCTGCTGCCACGGAGGCAGCTGGTGCAAGAAACGCTGCAAAGCTCATGCCTTCTTCCCTCGTAAAATGGAAATATACTCCCAGGCTGTGCCCTTATAGCTGTTAGACATGGGTTTCCCAGGAAAAAAATGCATCCAAAGCACGTCTTTTTTGGACGGTAGTTTTTAAGGCAGGTTGATCCTACTGAAATCTTTTTCAACATGCTTCGAACCGGTGGAGAGCAAAACTCCACCGATTGACCCCGACTGCGGCTCTTCCCTTCAGAGTTTAATTCCTTCTGCTGCATGTCTAGGTGAGGAGCAGATAAAAATAGATTGTTAGATGAGGCTGTTGCTTTTAATTGTATTCATAATGAGCATTCGCCATCCTTAATTCAATAGTGCAGTGTAACAGGGGGGAGGGCAGGGTTTTTTAACCTCATTTCCTAAGGAAATGAGGTGTAGGGTATCCCACCACCCACCCACCTGGCCCCAGTCCTCTCCTAACAGCGCGTGAGTGCCTTGCAGGTGGGTTTGAGAGGGGAAGGACATCTCAAGCATTACAAAGCCCTCATGAAAGCAAGAAAAAACTCCACGTTGGTGTCTGCGCCAGGGACCAGGTAAATTCGGTCTTTATCTATGCTAATGGCAGCCCACGACCAGCCGCATCCCCTGTTTGTTGGGGAAGAACAGGACCAGGGGAGGTGGGCATCAGGTTTGCTGCTGGAGCTGGGCTTTGGGATGGGCAGCACAGGGTACAACCAGAGGAAATCACTTCTGCTCACAATCTATTTTCTGGAAGGAGCATAAATTCCGTGAACCTCATTTTGTGCTAATTCTCCCCTTACTTTGATGAAATCAGGGCAAGAATGAGGAGCTGGCTTGCTTTCTGGGGGCAGGACAAAGCTCAGCTGAAAGTTTGTTGCCACGCTTTCAGGCTGGCCATGTGGCAGGGGACCTTTCCCTTGCTGTGCCCCCAACAGAGCAGCTCTCCTCCCTGCTCCCCCCCTTCCTCCATCCGCTCCCACACCGACCGCTCCCGGAGCTGGCAGCGCATTAATAAAAAAAATGTAAGTTTTATGGGACAAAGTAAATAAGGCAATTCATATATCATTCCTAAGACACACAGAAAGGAGGCAGAGAAAAATAACCACCCGATATTTTATAGGAGGATATTTCCATGAGTCAGCTCGTTTTCAGGTTTCTGGGCTTCCAGCTGCAAGCTCTGCTGTGTTGGCTTATCTTCTACTTGAGGCCTGGCATGTGCCAGAAGTAGCTTATAATTGGCTGTGTTTCCCCTTTGTAAATGGTAATAATAGAGCCTTTATCAGCAGAGAATGGCGAAAAATTTGGATGTCTTTAATTTCATCACAACGCCTAATTTTTTTGAGGCCTAATATTACACGCATAGATCTCACAGCTCCTTGTTCTGGTTGCAGAGCTGACAACGGAGGGGATGATTTTTGTAGATGGGATATCGAGCCGCCCTTCAAATGCTCCCTAAGCGGTGGCCGTAGAGCTGAATTTATCCTTTAACCCTTATGGCATGGGGTTCATTAACCCCTAGGCTTATGGAACGTTGCAGTTGTTGCTGCTCAGCTTGGCTGAGAGAGGCTGATGCATTTCTTGTAGCAGCCCTGGTGTTTATTGCAGGGTGAAAATACAAGGTGTTTTCAATGTATTTTAATTCATTTGAGGGTTTTCAGTGAACTGACCTCAGCCTTCTACACTCCTCCTGAGATTATGTCCTGTGGATTTCAAAATGACTAAATTTAACTGGGAAAAAACCCAAACCAGCTAATTCAGTATGATTTCTAAAGACAACTATGCAAGCTTTATGGAAAATGAATTTTAAATTTGTACACGTTGGAAGAATTTGGTTGATCACAGGCAAGGAAGGATGTCACAAGATTTATTTGGCCAGCCACAACTTGAATTTTGAATAAATTCTGTCAAGCTGTTAAAAAAAAAAAAAAAATTGTGTGGAAATACATCACTTGATGCGTTCGAATCACAAATATGTTTGAGGGGAACTGCAGTCTGCTCGTGGATGTCCTGTGAATAGAAAAGATCTCACGTGTGTTTAATATATTCTTTTTGGGGAATTAATTGTCCACCAGCACTGACAGGCGTGGGGGATGGAGGAGTGGAATGGGAGCGATTTGCAGTTCTTAGT
The DNA here is from genome assembly GCA_013398915.1 of Dromas ardeola. Classification (NCBI taxonomy): domain Eukaryota; kingdom Metazoa; phylum Chordata; class Aves; order Charadriiformes; family Dromadidae; genus Dromas; species Dromas ardeola. The sequence continues at coordinate 1,063,783 of VYZM01020754.1, read as the reverse complement.
GGGAATTAGTGGCATGACTATATTATAACAATCATAATTAAGCTTTGTACTTGAACAGTGCCTTTCCTTGGGGAATCTCAAGGCACTCTGTCAAATTTATGGGGAAACCCCGGGGAAATAAGTGATTTCCCTACAGATCTGCAAAAATTCAGTGGCGGAGCTGCAAGCGGACCCCAGGTCTCCAGGCTCCTGGGCACTGGCTGGGTCTCGCTCCCAGCAGGAGATGCCTTATTTCTCCATCACCGCCAGGCTCTGAGCTTGGGGGTGCCACGTGTCACATCCCTGTGGGTGCTGTCAGCACCCTCCCCGGGTGCAGGAGGGTGCTGGGGTTGTCCCCCCTCCCGTGGGACTGCCTGCAAGGGACACAGGCATGGGGTGGGGGGGAAGTGCAGGCAGGGACAGGCAACGCACAACACAAGGCCCCTTCGGCAGCAGCCTGAGCTTAAATGGGCTGAAAATACCAGTGGGAAAATGCGCTTCGTCATTGTATAACCTTAGGGAGGTCCTGACTCCCCCAGGCCTCAGTTTACCCACCTATACAGTTAATATGACAGCACTGCAGGGGGACTTGTGGAGATTTTTTTTTTTTTTTTTTGGAGCAAAGAGAATGAAAAATTGAGGAATCTTTATCTAGGAACGTGGTGCATTCGCCATCACTTGAAGTATTTCATCAAGGCTGAAGTGCTTACCAGAAAAATATGTTCTACTTTATCTCAAAATTTAGAGTCTGTGCAAGAAATACACAGGGAAATTATTTATTTGTCGTGAAGGAGAAACCGATGAGTTGATCGCAGGGGTCTGTTCTGTTTAAAATCCCCAGGGTTAAAAATCTGTGCAATTTAATGTTCCTAGCATGTTTTGAGGTCTTCAGAGTCAAGGTCCCCTTGGACTGATGAACTCATCCCCTTGGATGAATTAGCCTCCTTGAGTAAGGTGATTTGAACTTTGCGCGTTAAGACAAGGAACGTATTACATTATCGGTTTGGTTGTTCCCTTGGCTGGTGTCACCAGTTCGTGCAGCCTGGTGAAAAACCTGACAAATCCACTTGGCTCCACAGGCAGAGCAGAGCCGACACCAAGTCCTGCGTCTGAGTGCTTGCAGAGGATGACAAAGTGTTTAAAAGACAACTGGACTTATATTATTGAGCACGTTTAAAGTAAGCAGTAAAACCTTAGGCATTGATTTGGTGTTTTACAGGAACCAATAGAGAGATTTAAAAATAGCGGTTACAGGCTGAAAAGCGCAGCTCCGATGAAAATCCCTGTATTTGTGATGAATAAATCTTCTCCCTCCTGGGAGCGAGCTGCGTGGGGAGGGGAACACAGTTCCTCTGTTGATAGGTCCAGGCTTGACGGTGGGCAAAAGGATGTTTTTGGGTGCGTGTGAAGGAGCCTGTCAAGAAGCCATGGGGAATGCTCCTCTGAATGGGAGCACATGGGATTTTGGAGGGAGCTGTGCAGAGAAGTCCCTCCCCTCTGCCCCGGGACCAGGGGTCCCGGCGGTGGCATGGCGAGGGGCATCGCTCTCCCGCAGCGCTGCTGGCATCTCCGCAAGCCCCGGGGCAGAGGACCAAGGGTATCCCACCAGAACTGGGACAGTTGGCAATCCTCGTTCTTGTGCAGACTGTGTGAAATGCACACCATTCCCCAGAGCTTACAGGCACAGTTACAAACGAAGCAAAGATGGCAGGAATGACATTCCCTTGCTAATTATAGTCTGGTCCCATCTGTATATTTGGTGTTATGTCACCGACTCCAGCCTGCTTCTTTTCTAGCAGGGGAATACTGCTGCAGGTCGAGGCTCGGCACAAAAGGCTCCAGACCTCTAGTAATGTTACAGTTACTTGTTTAACGGGGGCGAAACAGCCACCACTCTATTTTTAAGGGCTATCGGTGGGAAATCTGAGAGTATATTGGCCTAAGGTGCTTTTTGGATAACTCAGCAGTCCATATTCAAAAAGCACTGGGGTGTAGATAAACATAACAGAGTACAGTGGCTGCACATGTCATTGAACCCCGCTGGCTCCAGCGGTGGCTTGCGCGTGGCAGCGAAGCTGTGAGCCCACGTCCGTCCCTCCCGCACGGAAAAGGTGGGAGAGGGCCAGCTCCCTCGCCATCAATGCTCCTCTTGTCCGCCGACTTTCTGGTGCAGTGGATAGTCTGGGAAGAATTTGGGCTGTAGGACACGTGCATCACCCTCCAGCAATTCCCCCAAAAGATATGAGGACAGAAACCACCCTTCTGGATCACCCCATGGGGTGTTTCCATTCAGTCTTCTTGAGGCTCTCATGCGACCTCCTTGGACCCCAGGTAGTCCTGGAGTCCACATCCTTGTTTCTGCTGGTGGAGATTCCTGGCTCCTGCCAGGAATCCATATATCAAGGTATATGGTTGTGATTTAAGACTTTAAATTTGCTGATGTAAGGTGTCGTGAGTCCCTCCGGAGGAGCCCATGGGGTGCTTCATTCTTGCACGTCGTACTTATGAGCTGTACTGGTGAGCCTCGTGCTAAATCGTATAGGACTGAGATTTTTAATTAGGGTAGAGATGGGAGCCTCCAAATCTCATGTGATTAGAGAGTTCTGATAACTTTTATTATAAAGTCCAATTAGCGTATTTCTTACTTTAATGTCTGTATTGCCCTGTTCAGTGTTGGAAATCCAAAAATAAGAGCACTTTGCTAGAACTTGAAAGCTGTGAAGTGAAAATAGACCAGAAACAGAAGTAAAAATGGGCGCTCCTAATTTAATCCACTGTTTTGGCTAAAAACAATGAGCAAAACATAGGCAAAACGAGGAAACACCATAAATAATGACAAGGAAACTAAAATCTGAAAACCCTCTACCTTACTGGTTGTAACAGAGGTAAAAAGGGTTTTAAAAAATGAGTTACCTAATGTTTTAAGCCATCCCAAGTGCAGGCTTATATGCGGAGGCGCAGAAGCACCATGCAAGGCTGCATCTCTCAGGACTTGCACCTGGACCTGTCCCCTAAGCTGGAAGCCCCTCTGTCCCTGGGGGGGGACGCTGATCCATCGCAGTGGAGCTCCTGTTGCAGGAGGGGAGACAGTCATCGAACCGTTTTATGGGTGAGGAGCTGGAACATGAAGGCCACGGTGTCTCTTAAAGTCAAGGAGAATTCGTACCAGCAGAAATAGGCTTTGATTTCTCATCATGCAGGAAGCCGTTGGTGGAGTAGGAATTTAACAAGTTCACAACTTAACAAGTCCCAGCCTAGTGTCTGGACTACCAGAATAGATTTTTTTCTCAAATACCCCCAAATGCTCAATGCTTTTGTCAAATTTCTGTCTCTCTGTACTCGGTGTCAGCCTCAGCTTAACAATGAAGGTAGTCCCAGAAAACTTCTCACAACTAAGCAGCCTATACTCCCTGTTATGAAAGCAGCCTCCTACTGTCTTGTATATTAATTCTGTGCTTGTGGGGCACTGTAGAGGTTAAATCTTCTTTGCCTGGCATGGTAATTTTCATTACTTTCATTTTTGGGCAACTTTCTCCAAGTTTCTGAAAGGCTTAACGCAAGCTATGAAGGCTCCACCTCTTTCTTGGCCCTGTAACCCATGAGCAGTTCAGCTGAGGCTAGGGGATTTGTGTATAATGATTTGGAAAAGTTGTGAGTATAAATAGAAAGGAATTTGAGATGTTTTTCCCCTCTGTAATTCAACACTCAATACCTTCCCCTTCCACCCTGCACATAAGGTGCTGTAGCAAAACCATGGAAAGAATTTGTGGAGCTTCGGATCAAGGAAGTTCATAAGCTAGCAGGCTTTTCTCTCACTTGCTCTTTTTTTAAAATCTGATCGTGTCATCTCCCCTGGGGAAGGGCATGGCCGGAGGACCTCACAGATTTTCACCAGATCCTCTCACCAGGAGCGTTTGCCCCGGGGCAGGGCCGGTCAGGGCGGCCCTCTGACCTCCTCTTACACACAGTGTGGGAAGGGCAGGAGCCTGGAATAAATGTTCAACCTGGGCTTTTTCCTTTCTTTTTTTCTCCTTTCTCTTCCCGGTAGCAGTTGCTGCCGAGAGAACATGTTCAACCTGCTCTAAGCTCCAGCCTCAGCCTTCTTTCACCTTCCCCGTCTCTCGGGCATGGCGTCGGGTTGCAGCACCTCTTGGCCCGAGCTCTGTGATGACGATGTGTCCGTCAGCCTGGGGACAAGCCCTGGGACAGGCATCCCGAGCTCAGAGGTTGCCGTCGCATCTGGCAGCAGCACTTGGAGCTGGGGAGCCCTGGGCAGCTCGGTGGCGACAGGCTTGCTCTGAAGTGTCCCTTGTGTTCCTTCTTCCTCCATCGTCATCTTTGCCTTAATTTCTCCTGTGCTTTAAACCCTGCACGCAAATACAATGTAAGCCTTAAAGAGCCTCACACATTCTAACAGAAATGTCAATGCGAACTCTGTGTAGCCCCCGTGATTTCAGCACAGCGACGGGGCTCGGTTCGGCGCTTCGTCCCCAAAGCCTGATTTAACCCCCTCGCGCAGCTCCGCACCTGCGGCTGCCTCGGGCACCGGGGAAGGGCCATCGCGGCGTATATTCGTGTACATTCATTGCCAGGTGTTTCGTTTTTGAGACTCGACTTCGTTTTGTACCGTGCTATTTGGGCATGCAGATTTACAAATCAGGCCCCGGCAAATATTATTTAAAGAACCCTCCATGCTTTCGGCAAAAAACCTGAGTAAGTATTTGTTATATTTAGAGGCAATTCTGCTTATTGTCTCTTCTTACAAGTAAGCTTTTCACTGACCTAGATTTTGCTATGCCGTTTTCCATTTGCTGTCCCACGTTACATTTGCATGGAAGCAAAGTCTTTTGTCTCTTAGTGTTCTCTTGCACTCGCTATTTTGTCCACCGGCCAGAGCCACGCTCGCTGGCCTGTGATGGTGCGATCAGCTTCGCTGGAAATAATCGTATCATTGAGGATCCTGGCTTCAAACTAAAAGTAAAGTGCTGTTGTAGGTGAATCCTTAAGCTGAGCAGACCTGGAGAACCAGCCAGCAGCAGCAGAACATGCAAAGAGAAAAGGTTTATGTGTTTTCCAGCAGTAGGACTTTACAGAAAGAAAAGAAATGCGGGACAGAGTCAGAAACTGGCTTCCTTTCGGTTGAAGGGAGTAGTTCTCTCCCTGGATGTATATTACAGCTAGCACTAAAAACACAAAGCTACATCTCGGTTTTAATTCTGCTCTCGGTTTTAACATGTCATTAAAGAGATACCTGTATTGACAGGAAGAGTTGTAATGCTTTTGGGGAGTTGTTATTATCGTATTACACGATGATGGTGTTTATTGCGGTAGTGCCTTAGGGCCAAATTTATAAACGTTGTGGATGGATTACATGGGTATTGTGCTGCGCAGAAACATTTTGCTGTGTGTTCATGTTGAAATCCTGTGACCTGGACAATGTAAACAAATTAACATTATCAGGGAAAACCTGTTTTTTAAGTCAACTTTCCCTGCAGACTAGACTTGGCCAAAGGACACTTGCCGTAGCTTTCACATCTCCTGCGCCTCTACTGTGTTCAAAAATGTTTTTACTAGCACATGTTAACCAAAACCTCTTCCTTTTTGGGAAAAAAAAAAAAAAAGAAAAACTAGGCATGTTTAAAAATGCATTTGATCCGACTAGCTAGCATATTTTTAAACACGGCCGTGTTATGTTTAACAGCATGTTAGCATGTGTCAATTAACTTGTTTCCGCTGAGCGCTGACAGAAGTGCCCCCCCCGGCCCCGCTGGGCCCCGCAGCTCGGCCGAGTCGCTGGAAGGCAGCGAGTGCCCACACCGCCAGCCCCACGAAATTCCCCACCAACTTCTCGCGGGCAGTGTCAGGATGCTGGGCTTGGAGCGGTGGATGTGGAGGAATGTCTCCTTCTGCTGGCTGCGGTCTGGGGGTACCACCCCCCAACCTGGGGAGGGGGGACACCCATGGGGGCTCATCTGTGAGCACCCCAAATGATGTCTCTGAGCACGCGTGGGGGCTGGGAGGCTTTCGCTGCACCCAACTCCTTTCCAGACAGAATAAATAGAGACTTTTTCTCACACTGTCATGAGATCGCACTCCTTCCCTGCGCCAGATATAGACGAGATGGAGGAGAAAAGGCGAACGTGCGCGTAGCCCCTCAGTCTCGGCAGTGCCCAGCCCGGGTGCTGAGGGTGGCTGTGCCTGGCTGGTGTGCTTCGTGTGCCGAGCCCTGTCTGTGGCCACGCAGGCTGCTTGCCTCTCCTGCTCCAGTCCACGCTGGCCCATGCAGGGGGAACATTTTAATCCCTTGTAGGACGCAGCAGTGAGGTTTTTTTGTCTGTGAGGCTGGCACAGTCTGCTGGGTAAAGCCCTGGAAGTGTGTGAAGTAACCAATCTTTTCCCGGCAGGACCTTCTTCTGCATCCCGGTCATGAAATTGTGTGTGATGAGAAGTAAGCGGGGTGGGAAGTTCACAACTCGGGTCTCGGCAGCAGTGTGCTGCAGGGACACATGCCTCTTTCCCACGAGGGTGTGCCAGTGCCCGTCCACGCGTGGTGGATGCAGAAACCCAGGCGGGTGTTTGGTGGGGACTCATCTGTCACTGCACGCAGGGAGGGTGAGGGAAGGGTAAGCACGGGGACACGCAAAAGGCAGAGGGACGGGTGGGAAGGGGGTGGAGAGGTTTTTGCTGGTAGTGGAGGAGCTGTGTCGTTGTGTGTTATTGGTGAGCACTGAGGAGAAGGTGCTGGAGGGGTGGGAAGCTGGGTATCTTCTGGGAAGCCACGTTGGTGGGGAGACCAAAAGAGTCTCCTGGGCATTCACCCTGGGAATTTCTGCTGCAGCGGTTCGTGTAGCCGTCCCCAGACTAGTTCTGGCAGGACTGGTGTCCCCTGTCCTGCTGCTCCCCCAGGGAGTCTGCATCCCTGTGCCCTGCCACTGCGGGCTGCGTGGGGAACCCCTGTCCCAGCTGGACCCCGTAGGTGGGAGCAGCCCCCGGGCAGACGGACCCACCTCTGCTCCTGCTCCTCATCCGGGGAATGTGGGCAATCCGCCTTTCTCGGTTCATGATTAGTAAACGCATGAATGATTCCCCTGTGTTCTGCTACAGTGTTAACAGGATCGGTAGAAATACCTAGCATAGACAGCATCCAAAAATAGGGCCCCTGTCCTGCCAACGTCTTGCACATGTCCTTAACTTTCCTGCCCTGGGAAGGAACTCCTGGCACCCCGCAGGGCAGGAGAGTTTTTCCATTCACTTCAGGGGGTGCGGGATTTCATTCTGCATTATAGACCAACAGATTTTAAAGGGGACCGTGTCCACCAGGCACAGTTAAGCTCTTTGCAGGGTTGAAGCGCTTTATATTTTTAGCGTTGACACAATGATCATGAGGGAAAAGCGTATGTTTTTCCCCTGCTCGGACGGCGTGGTCGGACGTGCTGCTCTGCCTATAGCTGCTCAGGGTCAAGTTGTTACTGGCCCTGGACCATTTCTTTCAGGTGCTGCACCTTCCTGCCGCGCAGCTTGGCTGCCGTAATTGGTGTTATGAAGCTGACCCACGCCGGCCGAAACACGTTTTTGGAAGTGGGGTTTTATAAATAGACCGTGTGGACAAAGAGTGTCTGCTTCGGAGTGGTTACGGGGCCGGGGAGAGGCGCTTAGGGCAGGGGAGGGAGCCCAACATCTCCTGGTGAATCGGCACAACCCTCTGCAAAACCAGCGACCGCGGTGCCGGCGGAGCCTGCGGCGAGCCCTGGGCGAAGGGAAGGACGGAGAGGCCATGACCTGGGGTGTGGGAGCTCGGCTGTTTTCTCCCCGTGAGACTGGCTCCCAGACCTTTGCTCATGCAAACCCCGAGAGATCCCATCTAAATGAGTCGCTGGGAATGATGTGCTCCCGCCCTGGTCTGGGCTGGGGCTGGATTTCACCTACTGGGCTGAGGGAGTCGGTTTTGCTACGGAATGTAATTAAGAGCATCAGAACCTGGAGCTGTGGGATCTAACCCATCCCTGGTAGTCGGGGTGATTGACATCGGATCCTTTGATTTCTCCGGAGGTGTCATAATATTTTAAACTTATTATTAATTACAAGTGTATTAATCTCTGAATAGTATTAACAGTATTTCAAAATATTATAATTTTATCCTATCTGACCCTCTGGGGAAAAAAAAAAAAAGTAGTTTTGGATGAACTGAACAACTTTATAGACAGTGTGCTTTATAACTAGATGGATTTTCCTTAGTTACTTCCATTTCTATCTAATATTGGCGGAAGATTAAAGATACTGAATCAATGGCTGTAAAAGCTCGCATTAAAAATTTGCAGTAAATGAGAAGAGGAAAATTTCATTAGAGGCATAAATTGTAGCAACTGGAATGTATGCAACTTATTTTTAGTGTTCTACTGACAGTGACCCTTGAAAGTCTTTCTTTTTTTTCCAAAATGTTTTCTTTTCTCAGATAGGGGGGGAAAAAAAAAAAGAAAGAAAAAAATGACCTCTAATATTTTGAAATACAGAACTAATTACAGTAGGGAGTGATCCTGATCCCACTGAAGCCAACTGTGGCATTATTTATGACATTGCAGGATAGTGCCTCTATTAAGAAATAATAAGGAAATGAGATACTTTAAAGACAGGGGTTTAAAATGAACTGGCTCTGTTGGCCTCTTTTGTAAAAATACCTTAGAGCCACTTTTATCAAGTCAAAAGGTTCACTGAAAAGAGAGAAATTAAAAGATGCCGCGCATGGAGCCTGGCAAAACATGAAGTTTGCAATAAATATCTCTCCAATCCAATTATAACATTCAAATCAAGGAGGAAAAAAAAAATTATGAAATATAATGAAAGCTTTCTTTCTGCTGAAAAAGTCTACTTGGAGGTGTCCAGACCTAAGGGAATTTCCAAGTCAGCATTACAGTGGGGAAAAAGATGTAATGTAAATGAGAGTGAAATAATCAAATTTTTCTGGTGGAAATAAGTACAGTTGTTTGATGTAATTTTGACACACAGCATAATTTCAGCATCAACACTGAAGTTTAAAGGATCAGTGTGTCTTCATGAGATTTCTATACAGAAAAGCCGTTCAACGGGAAAATCTAAATCAGACTTTGGTCTGCACATGGGGCTGCTCTACGATAGAAAGCCTTGTATTATAATAGTTGCAAATAGAAAAATAGAGATGACCCTTTTTCTGTAATTTCTAGGCACCCTTTCCACTTGAAAATCCAGCATGATTATGGTATCTAAATCACAAGAAATGCGATGTGTGAATGTTTCCATGCTCACAAAATCAAGCTTTGTTTTATGCCTCTAACACCAGCTCAGCCATTTAAAGACGCGCACCGGTTTTGGCAGTGAGTTACACTGGGCTCATGTCACCGTGTTTATTGCAGATGTAGTTTTTAATATCATGGGGATTTATTCCAAACAATTAAAACAATTAAAGCAGGGCATGTCTTCAGCATTTCACTCAATCTTGTAGTCTGTATGAAATATATTTGTAATTTTGGGTTCATTTCCAAACGGAGACAGATTCACACACCCTCACAGCCAAACTCAGCACAAGAACCAACAATTAAATGAAGCCTGAGATCCAGTCCAAAGGAGGCATATACTCCATTTAATTTTTAAATAGCTTAATTAATAGTTTCAGTTAAAGCAAAGAAGGGAAAATGGGTCAAACTATGTAAACATTGGTTAGAAAAACACACTGTCCAGCCAAAGCATTGTAGAAGTGCTTTTAAGAAGAATGGTCTTTAAATTTAATTTAAACATGGTTTTCTAACTTAGGTAAAAGCCCAGTTCAGACAAGGCCTGAGCCACTTTTTATGCCACAAAGAATTACCGAGGCATGCTGAGAGTTTATTTAGTCTTTGCTTGTTCCGAGGCGGTGTTTCACTCTGCAGTCATCATTTGCTCCTTGCTGTCAGCATGTTGTTACCTCTCAGCAGCTCAGAATTCACCGAGAGAGCCTCAGCGCGTTTTGAAGCTGAGTTTAATCGCCGGTGGGACCTGTACGAATGCTACAAAACATTGTTCACAAATATTTACTGGAATTTTGAAATGAATTGGGGTAGACTCTGCTATTGCACTCGTAGTGTTTGCTTTCCGCAAACACCGAGGTTCAAGTTCTTATTGACACGGCTGTGATGGATGGGATCCCTTACATAAGTCCCAAGGCCAGGAGGGTGCTTCTGCAGCAATCGGGGAGTAGAAGCAATACCACGTGCCTTATCTGACCAGTCACTGCTAACTAGCAGCCCCCAATTAATGGGTAGATACAATTACTGTTTTGTTGGTGGTTCCTGAATTCCAGAGGGGAAAAAACTGTAAAATTCAGAAGATTTCTCTCTCTGTCCCGGAGGACGTCTGTATGCAGAGAAAGCGACGTTCTTTACTCGCAAAATGTTTTTTGCAAAATTTTTCTTTGGCTCTTAGGTTTTGACTTAAATGAAACAAGGATAAAATCGTTCGGAAATGGTTGAGAATGTTGGTTTTAAGAATTATGTTATTTATTATGCAGTAGCATTTACATGACTCTCTCTATATATGTCTGTAGTTTGAAGTTTCTGCTCCAGTGAGGACAGTGAGTTCTTTGCAGATTTGCCTTTTTACAGTTAACTTCCAGGATCTTAACTTTTTGGTTAGATCCATTTGTTTGGGTTTTTTGTTTGCTTTAATCTGATTAAGTTAATGAAAAGGCAGAAGAATGAAGAAAAATCATAGGTGATAAATATCAAGACTGGCTGAGGTTTGGCATTACGGTGCATTGCTCTAGGAAGCTGTCCCTGACACCCCCTTCAGCAGCACCTCATACTGGTATGATAAACTTCGGGAGTTTAAACCTAAATTTTGGGCAAGTTGTATCACGTGAAAACGTTCCTCAAATTATCCTGTTGCACCTCGATGTGTGCAGAGCAAGTCATGCAGTGTAGCTTGACGATGTCTGAAGGTATCACTGCTCTATGCCAGCCATCCCCTTGGGAGGGTGAAGTCAGGTTTGGGGGAGGAAACACACTGTCGGTGGCTTTTTATGGAGTTCATGGCTGGTAACTGAGACTGATCGTTGTTTTGGCCTTCCTGAACCTTTGCTTCCATTGTAAGGGATGGCATATTCTGCACAGTGGAACGAAAACCAGCTGGTTCTTCTCCCCACCTGCAGAACATCCGCAGAAGAAGGGAAACTTAATAAAAATCTTCATACTGAAAAACATTTTTTACTGATAGTGTTCAAAACGCAAAACCGCAATGGGAGACAACATCCTTTTCATGGGAAACAAGCAAACAAATGTTTTGGGTTGAAGAACAGCCCAGATGAACTGGCCTTCTCCAGCTTGTCCATAAAGTTAAATGCGTCAAAGGGTTCTCTGCTAGGCAAAGGAAAGATGTAGGAGAGGATTTTATAAATGGCAGTTGGGCAATTAGTGTTAACCATCAATATCAGAATGGCTTAGATTGCATGATTAACTAGTTAGAGTTTTGAGCTGGCTGGTAATTTTAGATTAAATAGCCAGGCTGCCAGTGACTTGAATATTGATGAATATCCTGTGTTTTATTAATATGCATTCTCTATAAATTAGAGGCTTAGTACACAAAGAAGAAACCTAATGCTCTTGCTATTTTTCATTGCCACAGGTAGAGCTGAATAATTCATAGCAATTAATTTATTTCACTGATTTAGCCTTTTGGGGCGGGGGGGAGGAGGGGGAGGTTGAGCACAAGTAGTCTGCAGGTAATTTTTTTCATGTTTATTTATTATAAATAACTCACCAAAACCATTTGAAGACTAATTCTTAGTTGCAGAGAATTTTTTGTGTTCTAAAATTGAAGAAATTGAGAGGAACTTGATCGGAACTGCAAGCAATCCTCCAGTCATTACAAGAACCCAAATGAATTTTAAATTGCAAAAAAAAATCAGAGCTAATTGCAAATACAACCCAGTTAGGATCAGACTCATGTTTATCTGTATTGATTGGTGCAATATCAGTTACATCGTGTGTTTCTGCTCCTCATTTGATTGATTGTAGTTCTTTAGGACCAAGATTTTCTTGCAAATATTTTTATGTGTGCAGAATTTTCGATCTGTAGTTAGTCTCTAATGCATTTAAAATGGAAAAGGTGAAGTGCTGCCCCTTTTGAAGCCAAGGGGAGTTTTACCATGGAAGACTTTCCATCTACTGATGGAAACATTCCTGAAAATATTTTTTGTGTAAATAGAGCAATAACACGTCCAACACAAATGACATTTTGTATTTGTGCAAAGCTTAAGAGTATCCAAATATAGATTTTTAATTCTTTTTTTTTCTTTTTGGGTAGGGGGGGAGATGGTGCAGCGTTAAGTACGAGATGAAATGTTGCAGCACAAAGATAATTTGCCAGTCCTGCAGGTCAGGGTGGCTGCAGCCCCGTTTCAGTGTCACGCAGTGATATCCAGAGCAGGTGATATCCAGAAAGATATGAGGAGGAGGAGGAGGAGGAGGCTGTATGATTACTGCCTCTCCATTCTGCTGGTTCTTACAACACGCTACACAGCAGTGCGAGTTGCATAGCACACAATAAATCATTGCCTCATTATGCTCCTTCTGTAGGTTTGTTTAGGGCACCTACTCTAGTACCAGCTCCAGAGGATTATTTGTTCTTCCCAGAAATTCCTCTCAGATATAGACTTCTGTTTTGAATTGCGGAGGGGAAAAAAATCTCCATGTCTTATTTTTAAAGTAATTTCTCAGTGTACACAACAATTTGCATTACAGAACTGCCCAAGAAAATAATTCAGGCACTGTCTGGAGATGATTTTAATTTGTAGGTGGATGATTTTGTCAAGAGGAGGCAAGAGGTTAAAGAAGGTTTTCATGTTTTTCTGACTTGTCAACATGAAATATTAGCAAATGAAACACAGGGTCTTCCTCCCCTCCTTTCTTCCTTCCTCCCTTGTTGCCTGCCTTCCCTTTTGCTTTCCTTCTTCCCTTCTTTCTTTCTTTTGTACACAGAAGCTGCTGATCCCTTACCTAACCAGATTATGCTGAATTGTTCTCGGTTGTAAAAGAAGCCTAAGTACCTCATTAAAAAATATTGTGAGGTCCTCATTCACTTTTTTCCGTATATCTTCACCCAGCCCTAGTCTACAGCTGGTGCAGGAGGGCACGGGTCCGGTTGACAGAATAAGGATTTTTGACACTTCGTTTTGATTTAAGCAGACAAATCCTCTTAAGAAAATGTGTTCATTAGTTGGCCTAATTTACTAACGAGGAGCGGTATTCAGCATTGCTGAGTTTGATAAAACGGTATGTATTTAGCATTGCACCAAGCGAATGCTGGAATAACCTAGATTGTACCTGCAATGAATTTGAACGGCTGGAGCCGAGGCTTTCGTGAGCAGGTGGGTACACTGCAACACGGCTGGGTTTTGCTGCAGTGTGACAATGTGATCTAGGATCCGATCCAGACTCCTTGGAAATCAATGGAAATTCTACCCTTGACTTCAGTGGGCTTTGGAACCTGCTCCAGTTGTGACGAAGTGGTAATGAAATGACTCCAACTTGGGCAGGGGGGAAGAATTTTCTGGCTTAAGAGATTTAACGTTTTGCATTGGTAGGTTTGTTTATGCGAGGGGTCCTGACTTACAGTTTGAATGGTTTTCACATCTGCCTTGCTCAGGTCCTCCCTCCACAGTTCCTTGAAAAGCAATAGATGTCTGTTCTGTGACCACTAACAGACATCCCAGCTGAACAGTAAAATTTCATAGGTGGCTATGGTGTGAAACTCAAGATCATTGTAAGCTTGCTCAAAATGTGACCTGCCTTCACACAAAAGCTCCTTGAGCTTTCTGAACCTTTCAGCAAAACTGGATGTGTTCAAAGCCACAATGAAACACAAAACTAAGTCAGTTTTGTGTAATTTGGGGTTTCATTATACATACTTCTGCATCACTGTATCTCAGAGACCCTGGTACAATCCTTATTTGATCTTAAACTCTTACAAAGGACCTAGGAATAGAAGATGTGCTGAGGTCAGGACCGGAAAAGACTTTTTTCAACACCTCCTGCAACCTGAGTCCCCCGTAAACATTTAGGACTCAGCGAGAATTGGACCCAACTCTTTTTGATGGAAGTACAGTGGTGACCTTCTAGATTGATTAAAGATGTGACATTGATTGACTTTGAAGGGAGCCACATCCACCCTTCTTCTGCCAAAAAGGCAGTGGCTGCAATGTGAAGCCTCAAGAATGGGGCATTGCTCCTCCAAGTACATGGAAGACATCCAAGGGTAACGGGATAATGCAGATAATGGGATAGGGTTCCTCCCCTCCTCTCCCTCAAATACCATATAGCCAGATTTTAGCTACCCAGACTCAGGCCGTAGGAGACTTTTCTCTGATAGCTATTTAGAAGATGAAATCGCTAAGGAAATGAGCTCTTTTTATAGGTTATGTAGGATGTTCAGTGGTTGAGAATGTCAAAAAGGACTGGTAATTGTTGACACTGCAGGGACCTTTAATGGCGATGGGGGGGATGACGCTGTGAGGACCGGTGTGAACAGCAGAGTGGAAGCGACGATGTGGTGGGGAAAAGAGCTTTATTCCTCTGGCAAACCCACCCATCATGATTTTACACGCTGTCACTTTGGGGTGTCTAATTTGAGAGATGCTAAAATGGCCCCATTTACCGAAGATACGCAGTATCTTAGCAATATCTGGTCTCTTTAAGGCATGTTGGCCTGGCACTGAGAAATATCGGCCTCCAAAATTACCACTTTTGAAAATCTAGGCCACTGAACCTGATATGAACTATCAGAAACCAGAGACAAGGGAGCATTTATGTCGGAGAATGCGTAGTGGCTTGAAAACTACAAATCAAAATAATTCACCCTTTTATGTGTAAATCTCTTTCTCTTTGATACACGAATTGAAAAGCTGTCTGGCTTCCTCGTAGTTTCCGTAAGCAAGCAGCGTGCGACCGTATCCTCTAGAATGCTATTTAAGCGCTATTTAAAGTGCAGACCTGTTAAGGTCGAGCAAGCTCATCTGTATGCTAAAACTGAACACACCAAACCTTACACCTAAAACCAGCCAGCAAGGAGGTCTTGAGTTCTGCGGTTCCCTCCTGACAAGGGTACGGCGTGACAAATGGTGAAGCACCAAAAGATCAAAGTGCTTTTTCAGGGATAACAATAAAATCAGAAACAGAAAGACACCGAGTCCTGGTGCAGGGGTCTGCTGTTCCAAAGCAGTCTTTCTCAGGTATGACACCAGCAGCCCGTTGCAAGGGGACGCAAATCGGCAGTAATGGTATCAGCAAATTTAGATGAGGTGTGGTGCTTTTTTGAGCCAGTAGAAAGAGTGAAGAGTCACTGCAAGAAGCCCACGTGGAAGGGATTACTGTAACTCACTGAATTTCCCGGGAGCTGATTGAAAAGAAACTTTTCAATACAGACATGGAAAGACTGTGTGATGTGTTTTGCTCATATTCCAGAGTTGCTTTCCTCTCTCTGAGCGCCTTAATCCAGATCCTGTTGAAGTCAATAGCAGTCTTGCCTTTCAGAAGGATTATGCCCCTAAATAGCTACTTTAGGAAGTGTACTTTGCTTGGTGATAACACAAAGCAGAGGGTGGATGATTAACACCAATTAGGATTATTTACGAGAACCCAGAAAACAATAGGTCCATAAATCATTGTCTTATCAATTGTAGTTCCTCCTGCGTAATTTAGTCATCATTGGGCAAACTGTGTGTTTCACTGTTCGTTAGGTGGAGATCTGACTGATGTTAGCTGAAGTTTGTGGAAATGTTGAAGGTAAAATATGGACTAGTAAAACTGCAGAGTGTTACAAAAAGCTTCTAGTGGTTTTCAACATTTTTTATGTTATAAATCCCCTACAGTTTCCGCCGGGTATATTCAGTGTATTTAAGGCAACTGACAATAATCTTGCTGCTCTTGGGTTACGCTTCAGTTGTGTCTCCACTAGGGTCTCAGTTTGGAGCACGGGGTGGTTTGCAGTAATCCCCTGCTTGTCTCCATTTGTTGGGCACTAGTCCAGCTGCAGGGCAGCTTCCATGCACGTACATTCCTTCCGGAGGAGCCCCAGTAGGGTGCTCTTTCCAAAAGCAAGCCAGGGTTTGGTGGGACATCCAGCCCTGATCCAAGGGGTCAGCCACACCACCACAAAGTCCTTCAGGGTGTACATAACCCTGCTTTGCAAGAGGAAGGCTGTCAAACTGCACAGAGCTCCCATGCCAGCCTGGAGTAGAGCTTATGCTATAGAGAGGGTCGAATGCTTTATGTGACACCTTTTTTGCTGGTGACTGTCAGCTCTTGTGACTACTGCTTCTCTTTCTTCCACCAAGACTTCTCCTGGTTCGTTATCCTTTCTGCTTATTAACTGCCCCATCTTCTGTAGCTGTTCCTCCTTGCTGCTGTCCTTTTTTCTTCTACTTTTATCACTTTTTGTGATCCCTTTTCCAATTTCCAACCTTAGTCTCCCAGAAGACCTGGAGTGGTGACGCCTGGATGCAGAGGAGATCACACTGCATATAAATCTGCACCTCGAGGAGGCCAAAAGTTTCTTCAGCAGCAGGAGGTAAGACAGGACTGCTGGTGGGTGTAAGGAACAGAGAGCAATCCCACACACATTTGAGAAGATGAAGGCAGCGTTCTTGAGGATGGAGACTTTGGGGCAGTATGACGGTCCTGTACAGAAAGCTTGAAGAGATCTTCAGGTGGGAACACACCACCCAACCAGCCACCTGTTTGGTTTAGCCCATGGACCTCTGGGGTCTGCACACCAGAGACTGAAAACTCTTAACTTACCCTAAATTTCCTCATTGTGGACCTCTGATGTCATAAGAACAGCACAAAAAATTCAATACATCTGCTTTGCCATAACTTTTTCAGCCTGCTAACTTTCCCAGGACTACTTTCTGCACAAATTACTGGAACTTAATTACATGAGGCTTAATTTCAGTTGCCTGGCCAGCTTTAAAAGCATATATTCAAATTCGAACCACAAGGGCAGAATTTGGGGAGCCTCTTTGTCCTCTCACTTTGTGTTAGTTTAAATGAAGAAACTGTGCCTGTGAATCTCTGCTTTATGACACCTATTCCAAGTCAGTCTCCCTTCTGGAGAGACATCCCAGACTCCCAGCAGTTTAAGGGGGAGCACAAACTACCCCTTATGTTATAGTTCATGTTTTTGAAACTGTGCAAACAATAGATATTTGTCTCCTGCTTATGCGTTTTCTTGTAAATAAAATGTATTGAGACCAGAGACGGAGTTACATTGACTTTACACCAGATAAGAATTTGTATTGACCTTTTACATAGGAGTGTTGTATTATCTGTACATTTCTCAAATAGATCTTGCAATGTTTAATTGCAACAGAAAAAAGAACGGAGATGGAGAATCGAAGGAGGGCATGGAGGAGAAAGGAGGTAAAAAGACACAGATGGGGAATGGTGGAATTGGAGAATAACACCGGCTATCAAAGCATTATCTGAGAATTCCTATGATTAGGGTTTATTATCTTCCTGACCCCACTGTTTCATTATAGTCTACTGCTTAGGTGATCAATAATGAATGGCCTCCGAATTTCATTACATTTGCTTGCTTCCTCTAGAAGATTTTGCATCATTTTTTTCCCCTCCATAAGACCTTTTTCCTGTTAAGGCCTGAAGACTTCATATTTCTGCTGGGGTTTACTTGTTCTTCTGGTATATCAGTGTTGTTATTTAGCTAGCAAGTGTCCCACAGCAATTCATCAAGTAACACTTCCATCTATCACATTGGGATGATCAAGAATACATTGCAGCTGATGTGCAAACACTGATGTATATCTGGAGTTGGGCACCCACCTCCAACTCAGCAGATAAAAAAACCCTCTGAAGAGCCAACAAAAGAAGGCTTTTTTTAAACACCCCAACCCGCCGGCGGATTATCCTTAATGCGTTGGCAGCACGCCCCTTCCTTCCACTGCAGGAATGCTAGCCTGGCTCTGCAGCACAGGTTGGTTTTTGTGTTAAGCACGCAGAAGAAATAGTGGAAGACTGATTTGTAATAGTTCATGGCACGTTTTTCCTCTGCAGCCCCAGATCACCTTATTTACCTCCAAAGAGGCAAGTGTAGTGAGCAGCACCTCTCTTTGAGGGGAGATCTTCCCTGGTCAGTGTGGCCATGCAGGAGAGGGCTCCTTGTAGGGCTGGCTGTTGCGTCTAGGAGCTCGCTGACATATCTTCGAGGGCTGAAGGTTCAGCTTCTTCTGCGTGAGAGAGGAGAGGAAATGACCTTCACCCAGCTGTGCAGGGAACAACAGGAAACCCTCACGGTCCCAAGCGCCTGCCATTTCCCACCGCCCAGAATCCGGCACACAGGGACCGTTTTGACGAACTATCAGGGTTTTTGTCAGGTTTTAGCCGCTGCAAATATATGAGCAAAGTATGTTGATGATTCATGGCGAAATGGTGTACGCTGATTTAAGTGATGAACTAGTCATTCTGTAATGGATTTGAGAATTCCCAATCAGATTGTACTTAGTTTTATCAAGCAGGAAGCTGCCAGGCTGTGTTTTAATCAACTGATAGCATCGCTTGGCAATTGGCATCCAGCTAGTGAACAGAGTATTTCTCAAAGACCAGCTCGCTAAGTTGCAAACAGCGTCATCCACTCAGATCTTTCAGGTTTGCCTCCTATTTGTTCTGTTCAGCCTGTTTCTTCCCCGAATTAAACTTTCAGCTGGAAGTGCAGAAAGATGCAGATGCACATAGATCCTGTGCTGCTCTTTCACCAGCGTTCGAGAGGGAATGAATGAGGCAAAAGACATTTGCTCCATCCTCCAGGAAGCTATGTTGAAACAACCTCCTGGATATAGCACAAAATCCCAGAACCGTGCAAATTCAAGGATTTGATGCTGGCACAAGTTTTTGAGCGCTCACATTCCCTAAGTGCAGTAAATCTATAACGCAGAGACACACCAGGTAAGACGTGGCCTTTCCCCTTTTGAGTCAGGCTGTTTCATCACCCATTGTCTGTTTTATCACCTAAGACATACCCTGTGTTCTGACCTGTGCCAATAGACAACAAGAACGGTTTCCTTTCATGATGAAACACATCAGTCTCTTAATTACTTCTAGGAAAGTCCAGCTTCAGTTGAGCATCTTCACAGCACAAACCCTCAGATGCCATAGCTACCTTAACTGATTTCCTACTCAGGACTGATGTTCTATCACCGTTATTGAGTTATGCACCCAGCTACATCCATGTAGCTGTACTCAAGCACAGAGTCAAACCTGGGGAGCTGGTTTGTTGTGCCTAGCTCCTGTATAGTCGTTCCTGTGCTTAGCAACCCACCTCCAATATAAATATATCTGCTACTCTGAAGAGCAGGCTTTGAAAAGCACCAGAAGGGATCACTCCCCCATAAGGATTTTTTCCAACATTGCAGAGCTGTTAGGACTTCCAGGGAGAAATTCTTCTCCCAGTTAAGCTTCCCATCCAGAAAGGTCAAGATTTCACCCCAGCTGATGAAGCTCTGGTGCAACTCGCTGTGGTGGGTCCCCCATTTAATGGTGGGTCCTGTCGGAGCTGCTCTTGAGATGCAGGCATGGAAGGAAATGGAGAGCAGCCATCCATGCAGCTGGCCGTAGGGAGCCATCCGTGATGTCTTTGCGTAGAGGTCCCATGGCACCACGTCGGGGAACAGCTCACTGGGCTGCTAGCTGAACTGTATAATCCTGTTGGTTTAAAATTGGTCAAACATTTGGGGCCCTCAGAAGAGGCTGGTGATTGAAAGGATGTAAAATAACCGTGCTCACAAAAAGTAATAAAAATGAAAGTGAGGTATAAGTACCAGAAAGGAATGATTCATTGGGAAATTGTACTCTTGAAATTGTGTTGCAAATCTTGTGAGAGGGAGGAGGTGTATGTAAGTATATAAGGGCCAGATTCTGTTTTGTCCAGATGAGTTGAAGATATGATGAAGATTAGCAATCAAATCTGTAATTTAAGGGAAAATTTTAATCTTTGATATTATCTGCTGCCCATTACATGAAAATCAGAGAAAATGAAAAAGATCCCTGCCTCCAGTGTCACATCCACCTGAGCACTTCACCAGACAGTACCACCCGGTGCAAGAAATGAAGTTAAGGTTTCTGATGCCAGAGCCACCAAAAGGACATGTGAAAACAAAGCTGAAAAAAGTCTTCGGTCTTCTCTCCCTGGATTGGAAAGCATACAGTTTCCACAGGGTAATTTTCTGTGTAAACATTCCTATTTGTATGTTATACAAACTAAAATAAAAACATATCTTGCAGACGTATTCAATAATTTAATTTTGAACCAAGATAAGTAATGTATCTGAACTTTATCACAGAGCCTAAGCGGGGAAAAATCCCCCAGCCAGATGCGAAGAGCCTGATCTTGAGTTTCCCACCGATGTTGCGTAGATTTGGGTTCATTTATTGCAATGTTTGCTCACTTTTATAAAAACCCTGCTGATGGAATCATCTAACTTCCGAGAGCATCTCCAAGGACAGGAGGCCACATTACAGTATCTCACATTACATGTCATTCAGGCAATGTCTCCCAAGTCATAAAACCCATGGAAAGGGAATGGCACTTGATTAGCAGATTCCTCCTCCTTTTCCCTTTTCTGATCATTTTTTTTTCCCAGCAGAGTGTACTCCTCCTTGTGCTATCTGACCCCGTGCAGGCAGGCTGCTCGTCTCCATTCTGTAGAGAAACAGGCTCTGATGATCATCTCTCCTTGCCCTACCTGACTGCCTCATCCCATCTCACACCACCTCATATACAGATTGGTTTTTTGCCTCTATCTTTGTGCTCTCATTTATATAACCTCACTTGTCCCTTTTTTGTGCCTATGGATGCTGCTGTATGAACTGGTGAACTGGAGCACGGAACTGATCCAGCTGACAAAATATCTAAAAAAAACCCCCAAGCTTCAGAGCAGTCAGTTTCCTGGTCTGAATCACTGCATTTCTGTCCAAAAATTTGCGCTAACACCAGGTCAGGATGGGTAAAAAGAGACAGGATTTCTCCAGCCAGCATCGGTGCTAACTCATGGGCCTCTTGCCCTACCAATTTTTTTCAGCAGTTTCAGGGATTTTGATAAAGACCTCAAGGAAGGGTTATATGGCCTTAAAACATTTTATTGATCCATTCGTGTCTACCCAGCCAGCCGGGGCTTCATTTTTTAAGATTCCTTCCCTATTATCATGGAAGCTTCCTAATTACTGTAGAAGCTTGCCAGGAACTTGCTTGAGACACCAGTTTTAATGGAGCAAAGCACTTGCAGCTTGCATAAATCGCCTTTGAGTGAAAATGGGTTTTCTAGGAGGTAATCTGTTGCTCAAGATATTATTTTGACATTCATATCTAAGGCCAAGACCTCGATCCTAGGTCATCCAGTTGACCACAAAGGCAGTAACTGATTTTATTTTGTATGGTAAATCCATTCCAGATTGCCACTCCCACTGCGTATTTCTTCCTGTTGGAATTGTTCACCAAACTATCTGGTCTGATTAATACCAGGTTATTGTGCCTACTGGTGCACTGGCAACACAACTTTGCAACAGGAAAATAATCTCGGTCTTTTTAAACACCGAGGGTAGCAAAAAAAGGACAGCATCAGGGCTAAACCAGTTCTGACAATTTCTCCTTTCCATTTATTCAGAAAAAAATCATAATTGAGACTTAAAAAAGAAAAAGAAAAGCCCTCCGTGACTTTAAGTATAAAATCCATTTTAGTAGCAGGAAGCTGTTATATGGTTAGAGCAGTTATTTTTATTGTCTGTCTGGGTATAGTTTTTAACTGCAGGCACAGAATAAATCAATAGTGTCATAAAGCTACTCTCACCCTCTGCCCTTTCTAAAGGGACATTGTTCAGTGTCTGCGCTGGATGTGACACAGACTACTGCTTTGGTGCACAGAATTACGCCTCGACTAATGTGCTAAGGGAGAGCTCGAAGTGCGACACGTATTTACCTGTATCTCTTTGTCCGTATCATCTCAGAGCCACCCGATTAAAAGCAAAATAAAACACAGATTCACACACAAAAATGCACAGAAGCTCTTCATCGGAAGAGGGGGATGTGCGTGTGTGTTATTCTCTTGCAAATGATATTTTCAATGAATTTGTCCATTCATAAATCTTCTCAGGTGACGTATTTCCAAGACTGTCCAGGAAGAGAAAGCGTGCAGTGATTCACAGCATAGTCCCCACAACTTAAACCTGACTGTAATCTGCTCCTTAATACAGCGAGAAGGGACGTAGCAGGATCTGACTCTAGGAGGCTAAAGCTAGATAAAATTGGCCTGGAAGTGTGCCTTTTTAATAGCAAGAGTAGTTAACGGCTGGAACAGTTGGTTTAGGAATGCGGCGGATTTAGCATTACTTTCAGTCTCTAAATCAAGAGTGAGTGTCTTTCTAAAGATATGCAATAGCTTCAGCAGAAGTTATGGCTTTGATGCTGAAATGAGTGGGTGAAGTTCTTCAGCTGTGTTACATAGGAAACAAAACCAGATGATTATGATGGTCCTTTTCAGCCTTCCTAATCCATTAAATCCTGGTTTGGGGCCTTTCACACGTTGGGGTTTAAAGCAGCCTCGTAGGTTTTCCGGCTGGTTTCTGCAGGCGATACACGTTCCAGAGCTGGGTCTGACAAACTCCATGTAAATGGGTGTCCGGAATTGACACACTTTATAATATATGTGTAAATCACTGCCTCTGAATGTAGTTCCAGATCCATTTCCCCGTGCAGCTGAGTTCACTTTGTCCATCCTGCGCAGTGGGGATTTGCCTTTGCAAAGCAGATGTGCAGCAGGGAGAGATGTGAGCTGAAATACGCACCATGCACCGCTGGGTACCCCCAAGAACACTCACCCCTAACGTGGCCCACGGAGAAGGAAACCTTATGGATCAAATTCTTAAGAGAGTTATTGTCAGAAATGCCCGTTGTCAAGTTAATTCATCGCTTGTGCATTGCAACTTCCCCAGGTTGGCACTTCTGACAAAGGCATGAAAACTGTACTTGTGCTGCAAGTGGGAGGTGGAGACAGAGAAAATCTGTGCTCTGTCTGTGGGACTCCGTGCCAAGACAGCTCTGTTTTCACATCTAGTCACAGGCTGATCGGTATTACCTCGGTATTTGTTTGGAGGACGGCTCTCGAGAAAGGGAATTGGAGTTTGGATTCAGGTAGATTAAAGAAAGTAACCCCCAAAATAACGCAGGTGGTTCCTGAAGGTAGCACAGCTCACGTGTAGCTTAGCGCTCGGCAGGCAGAGAGACCCCAGGAGTTTGCACGCTCCATGGCGAGCGTGGAAATTGTTGACTGGGAATAACATTCACGTGGGTAACCTAATCTTTGTTTCCCTTCTCTCTGCAAAATGCTTAGTGCTGGATTTTGATGTCTATAAATACTGATTTGGATTTCCCTTCCTTCCCTCCCCACACTCTATTGAAAGCGAAGCCATCTCAGCCCAGCGCCGGCTGCTGACTCCTTCCCTTCAGCTCTTCCCCGTCCCCGCACTGCGTGAGCTCGGTGGCGTGCGGCCCCTCAGCTTCCCCTGGGGACACTGGCACTTGGGAAGGAGCATAACAAACGTCGGGGAACAAACCAGACCCCAGCGGGTACGAAAAACAGTTTAGAAAAAAACCCCGCATGAACTTGCCGGATTCTCAAACTTTTTCATAAATAGCCAGTGGCCGCCTGAATAGCAGCAAGCAGCAACAATAATAATAAATTACAGTAAATATCACGCTGCCATAAGTGACAGCAAACCAAACCCACTGCTGTTCAGAAATGAATTGGAGAAAATATTTCTTAATCTCTTTTTGTGTTATTCAGTCGGCTGTAATGATTTATAATACTGCGAAGAAGTCGCTGTACGGAGTTGTTTCTTAATCATCCGTCTTAGCATCTCGCTATTATCCACATGTGTCTGTGCTTTGGTGGGGACTCCAGCGCGGCTCATTGCAGTAGTTTCACCGTCAGCTTCCGTGCACAGCGGTTGCCTGTGAGCTGGGAATAAACTGATTTAATGCTAGGCACCTCTCAGCCTTTCTCCGGGACCCTGCTGCCTTTGGGGACAAATCTGCTATTAGGAGGAGATGGTCCGAAATGGGTAAATTGTGCTCAGCTGTCGCTGAGCCGGGGTCAGCCCCGTAACAGCACCTTGAGTGAAGGTGTTGCCCCAGAAGCCGCCTGGTTTGAGGCCATTTGGCTGTAAATAATCCACGTCCCATGGCCATGGGGGGCTTTGGTGCTGGTGTGTGTCGGATGGATGCCCTGCAGACGAGTCCGTCCCTCCCTGCATCTGCGAGCACACTCGTTGTCAGCGCAGGAAAATAAAATGGTGGGGGATAAATTGAACTGGGAACGCGGTATCAATCGCCACTGTCTTTGTCAACTTATTACCAAAGATTTATACGTGACGCAGTGAGGACTGCTCAGTGACACATTTTAATTTAATTAAATTTCCTGTTGGATTGATGTCTGATCAATCAATAATGTTAATGTTTTTGCAATTTAGAGATTAAAGCTTGGATGAGCGGATATTGAAATACTCTCACATCCAGCTGCCCGGGAATGTCTTCTGCTTCCATTTCTCAGAAAACCTGTTTTGGGTGAGGATACATCCTGGGGTTTGCCGGGTGCCTACACCAGGCCTGAACGCTTTGCCCCATCCTGGCAGAGGGCGAGGGAGCCGTGCAGCAGTGTCACTCCTCGGAGAGACGGAATTGCGCGGAGCCAAGATCTGGTCTTATGCAAAATCCGTATAGCTCTGAGTATTTTCTCTCTCATGTTCAATATAGGAGAAAGTTTGAAGAAGGGGGCATTGCTAGTGTGATAATTCCTTTTGCTACACTCTCCTTGTTCTGGAAATCAGCAGTGTAGAGGATTTCATCTGGGGTTTTCAATCTAATGGCCACCAAGGCACCTGCCCTCCATGGGTCCTCTCGTCCCCTCTGCATCCCACTCGCTCCTCTGACCACCACAGCCTCCTGCAGCAACGAGTTACCCAGTTTAACTGCTGCTTTCTAAGCTGCCATAAGGGGAACGATGGGATCCTGGTCTGGATCTGACTTTAACGCTTCTTGAAGCTCCTTGACCGCCCAAATTTCTCACAGGTGAGCTAATTGTGCTCCACCCTCTTCAGGCTGTGAAGATAAAGAGATGCTGTAGCATGTCCACAGAACCTTTTTTTACCCTCTCACTGCTTTGTTTCATTTAGTGCCTCAAATATTTTAGTACTGAGGTCAGGAAAGGCTTTAACTTCTTTAGGGAAGTTATTCTACACTGACTTTTCCATGAGGCCTTGGGGTCTTACACAGCCCTTTCACGGCTTGCGACTCGGGGGAAAAAAAAAAAAAATCCACACTTTCAAACTTGTAAAAGTGTGAACCCAAATTTCATCTGAGTCGCAGCCATGGCCATAGTCTTAATAAGTCAAAATAATTTGTTGGATCTTAACACCATCGAAACTTGGACGGTGAGAAATCCCAGCCCGGCTCTGAGGTCTGCAGGTTCGGATGTCCCTCTCCGCTCTCCAGGTTTGTGCTATAGCTGGCTCTGTCCTACGCGGGGTGCTTGTGTGTACGTTGTATTTAGGGGAGGCCTTAAAAGGGCCAATTTCTTACCCAGCTTTATTTGAAAACCTGTAAAATCTATGTGTGTTCTTTCCCTTAATGATGCTCTGGTGGCTGCTTGCTCTGTACCTGTCCCTCAGACAACCCCCAAGTAACACACAGAGAGAAGAAGGGAGAGAGGAAGGAGGAGGGGGAAAAGAAAGAGCAGCTCATTTTCTACTTTAGCACAGACACCTGAGGGGTAGAAGTCAGCAGTTTTTTGATGGTACAAGAACTCGGTAACTTAAAACAGGAAGCAAAAGAAACAGCATGACCAAATAACTTTGCCTTGACCTCCTCATAAGAGAGTCAATTACTTTAAAGTAAACTGGAACTTCTTGCTGGAATTTATCTGGATGTTGGTTGCTCCTTGCCTCATTAGGATAGCTATATTCAGAAATGCGCCGAAACATTCAGGCAGGCTGTAGGACACAGTGAAGTTAATTTTGGGGGAATGGCAGTCTGCTCTGCAAGAGTCTCCTTTTGGCTTTTGGTGTAAGTAAGGGAAGTAAGTAAGGGAAGGCTTTACAAATTTGTGTCTTGCTATCACAATACCCTGTACTGCAGAGTTTCTTTGACTGAAATACATCATTTGCATCGGTTTTTGTTTCTTCCTCTGTTGTAAGCTTCACCAGACACCCACTGCTCTGGGCGAGAGGGCAGCCTGCCCAGGGTGCCCACCCATGGCTGGGGGGGGACGGTTGGCAGGGGGGCGTCAGTGCCTCTGTGTGTGTGTGTGCACGTACGTGTGTGGGGAGGGCAGGGGAGAAAGGGGCATTTGGTCCTTGGAACAGACTGAGGGAAGTAACCTACTGCTAAACTAATGCTTTTTATAGTAGATCAACCTTTTTTTATGCTTAAGCCCTGATATGTAACGCTCTCCGAGGCTGGCGTACGTAGGTAGGACTGCTGTAAATTGGTCCAACTTGTTGAGAGATCACTGAGAAACCTTTTTTCTTTCTTTCTTTCTTGATAAGCCCTGAGAAAATGGTGTCCTGTGGAGCAGCCAAAGTTTTTGCCACGTTTGACTGCTGAGTGTTTGTGATCTAGAATTCCCTTTGTTGTTCAACGTGGCACCTCGCTTAGCGGGGCACGCTGGGTTAGGCCCTGGCCAGTTGGATAGTTTGGGGGATTTAACCTGTAAGGAAGGTGGGACAGCATCGCCAGACTACTTCTTAGAGTTGTTCATCTTACCCTGAGGAGTGAATTCCTGTAGGAAAGTAATTTATGATCTTGGAGGGCTGTTACTTACAAGCTAGTAAAATAACTTTAGCTGAACTTTTACTGCCTTCAGCAGCAAGTGTCCGCGCTGAAGCCTGGAATGAGCCTTTTCTTGCTAGCTGTGATACAGCATGATCTATGACGGAGCCACATGGGTTTTTGGCTCACATTCATCTTGTTTCCACGCAATGTGTTTAAAAAGAAATAACTGATTTCTACTTGCATTATTTACAGTCAAGTCACGTTGTTTCAGCAACTGCATGAGCTCTCAGTAATTTATGCATGTGTAGGATCAGGGTGGCTTCTAGCATAACTTGGGCACTCTGCTTGAGACCTGCTCCCTCAACCTTAGCTGCCCAGAAATTAGCCATCTCCTCCATGCCAATCATCCAGGATCGCTCCATCTTTGGGTGGTCTAAATCACCCTTTCGAGGTAGTTTGTTCTCCTTGTTGACTGCATGTGATGTTGGACTTGGAGCTTAATCTTTAGATCACTGAAAAATGTCATCACAAGTGTATTGTATTAGAACTGGCACAGTTTTTCTGCACCCTTCACTGCAAAGTGACTCCTACCTGACCGTGACTCAGGCACTGAGTGTTGTTGGGTAACAGCTTCTGCATGGAAACGGGCTCAGTCCAACAGGTGGTGATTCTGGACCTCATCACACATTTTCCCCAAGTAATTAAAACCAGAGAAGCACAGAAACACAGGCCAAAGCCTCCTGTAAGAATAAAAAATGACTGAAGCCCATGCTGGTGCCACTCTGATAGAAGAGCAGAATTGGGTCCATTTCGTCCCTTGTAAAGCATCCCTTGGGGATGCTGAGCAAGCCTTAGCTGCAATTTTCTGCCTAAATTGGGTCTTTCTAACCTTTAGAGGAAGAAAGCTCCTTTACCCTTTACCGTATTCAGCGTGAGAGGAGATCTTCTGCAGTACAAATATTCGAGTATGTCCCAGTCAGCAAATTAGGTTCCAGATTATTTCTTTTATACCGTGATTTAGAGCCTCTGCTTCAGGCCTCAGTGTGCATGGGGTGGGGGTGATGTATACAGTAACTTTTAGCACTTTAACAGTAGCCACCAGTAGCCAAAGCCATTGGGTTTTGCATTGTGCATAGAGCAAAGCAACTCAAAGCCTTTTGCAACCATCTATTGTGTCTGAAGGAAAAGCACATATTTTCAACTTCCACATTTGGGAGCCGCTGGTTGCATCCTGAAAGTCATTGCATTTGTGAATATGCCCTCAAAAATAGAGTTTTGAGGAGCTGCCTGCCCTCCTGTTGCCATGCAGACCGTCCTGAGCTGCCTGCATTAGACTGTGACCACTTTTTGCTCATTACGCCTTCAAAAATTGGGAGAGATGAAAGCAAAAATGAACCTGTGGAGAAAGCCCCAGCAGAGCGGTCTTCAAGTCCTGTTGAGAAACGCTCAAAAGACCAAGGCTGGGTGGCTAGGTTCAGACCAGGAACCTCAAAAGGTGGTACGGATGATGGAGAAAAATGGCTAGTTTCTTTAAGGGGAAGAAATGCTCCAGTTCCTACCCATGTACAAGAGATCTGGGCTTCCTAGGTGGAAGGGAAATAAAGAAGAGTAGAGATATGCCTGTTGCGCTTTCCATGTACATTTTTAATTATGGCACATCTATCATTCTTAGCACTGCCTCGAGCAAAGAAAGATAAAACAGCAACAGCAATAGCGAGATTTCCACGCATGTAGGCAGTCTCAAAACCAATGGGAGGTCGGTATCTACATACCTTTAAAAACCTGACCACCAGTTCCCTGAGACCCTCCATGAATATCACAGCCTTAAATCCTGGCGGATGTACCGATGTTGCTCAGCCCGTGGCAGGCAGGGGGGTGCACTCAGGACAGCATTTGGTTTGTAATGTGAAAGGCTGGAAGAATGTTCCCTTAAAGGTTGGCTGGCTTAAAGCTGCGCACCCTTATTCTTCAGCATCTGGTTACAGGTAGCGTTCGACTGTGTGCTGGCAGTTGATGAGAGGAATCTGGTGACTGTCCACGAATGCATTTCAGTAAATGTTCATTATGTCCCTTACGTTTAACTATTTTACGGGGGGGAAATGCAAACCTTCACTAACTCTTGGTAGGAGAGGAGGAACAAAGGACATTTACACTTACTCTTTTGCATACAGAGAGAACCAATAAATATTCAGGCAAATTAAAAACCAGTTTGCGCTGAAGAGGAGGGAATCGGCTGAGGTTGTTCGTGCCGTGCGCTGGATGCGAATGAGAAGTCTCGCCGTGCCTCCCTTCTCGTCCGGCCGAGCTGGCACCGTGTCCTTCTCTTGCTGCTGCTCACAAGAGGTAGCTCTCCCAAGGTTAGGTTGCACGAGTGACTTGCTTAGCCAAGGTGACTCCTCTCATCTGTTACACATCATAGGGTTACAAATAACAGAGCAACCTCCGTTTGATCAGGCGGGGGAAGCTGACAGCCCCCTCCCTCCTTCGGGATGCTGAAACAGTCGCACGCAGGAGGAAGCCAGCAAGGGCTGGCGTCTTTACTGCAAACAGAGGGTTGGGTTGGTCTTTGCTCCTCTTTAATTAGAGTTTATTGGTAAAGCAACCCCATTTTTCTGCTCCTGGAAAATCTGGGCTGTCAAGGCCTAATTCCTTGGGCCTATCAAGTATGAGGTATGTTTACCAAGTCCCTCCAGGATTAGCTGGGTTGCTATCAAAACCGAGGAGTATATTTCTATCAATGAAAACCGCTATGACAAGGTCTGTCCCCTGAGACAAACGGCCTGTTCCATGGAGGCTTTAAATAGGAGCAATAATGGTAGTGAGCAGCACTGAGTTGAATAATTAGATTGATCTTCATAAATCCTCGAGTGAAGACTTCCAAGCAGGTCCATTATGTGTGTCGTATGTTAGCACTGAGCTTTATGTGGTGTGGACACCGCTCTGCGCCGGGCTGCTGTGATGGGTGAGTAAATCACCAAAGATTGGGACAGGAGGAGCACGGCTCCGTCCCCTCCTGCCTTTTCCCCTACGGACATCATCTGCTCTGAACTGCAAACACCCGTATTATTTATTTTATTGCTCAAAGAGTTTTCAAGAGGACTAACTGGAGTGATCTCTGAATATTTATGTTTTGTTTGTTTATATTCGGAGACTGGAAAACACACATATTTTGTTCACGTTCCCAGACTGGTTCATTTACTGATTCACTTAAAACATCCTCGCAGATCCATTGAGAGATAACTTCTTCCTCAGAGGGATGCAGTCGTGTAATAGCAGCTCAGTATTATCTCCACATATCCGTGGTGGGATTTCCTCTTGCCAACTGAGAACTAATTTTTTTTTTTTTTTAGATAAATCTTCCCTTCTCCCTCCTCCCCTTTCAATTATTCAGGTTTTCTCTCTCTTTCTTGCTCTCTGTGTTAGTTATAAAAATAAATTCCAGATGACCAAATGTCATTTAACCTAACTCTGGTAATTTTTAGGCATTTTGGAGGAAATCCTGGAAGGCAGCAGCGGTTGCAGAGGGATGTACACGCACCCAATGCACGCTCGGACAAGCACTTCTGCTAAACCCAGATGCACTCCATTCACTTAGAAACGCGTTTGTCAGACCTGGTTAAACAATACTGGTAAAAAGAACAAGAAATCACGTTATTCCCCTGAGAACAGCGTCTACACCTAACTATTTTGTCTGCCAGTAAGAGTCTTGCATCACTGTAAGGTTTATAGGAGCTGACTGGCAAAGGATGCCCTGATTATAAATAAAACACCCCGATCCTATCTCCCATGGCTTTATGCATCTGAGCAGCTGCAGTGCCCTTTCCAGTTACCTTGGCTGTGAAGATGTGGCGTCTGCCTTTGGACCAAGCCCTCCATTGCGGGTAGCTGATGGGTCCCACAAGGGAAGGGACATGTCGTGCAGTAGGGCCAGGAACAAGCCACAAGGTTTTGGTAAAGCTCATGGCCCGCTGTCAATTTTTCAGCTTGCACACAAGCATTAGGAAAAGGGCTGGGCTTGGTGGGATCCACAAGTTCTGCTGTGACCCACCATGCGTTGGTACCAGTAGCCTTGCTGCCAGAGCATCCCTGATGGAAAAAGTTCTCCAGTGTCAAAATACTGTCAGGATAAACAGTGTTAAACATTTTACAAGGCAATTTAGGTGATAATCATCAGGGTAATAGAATAATATTATCCATATTCATTTAAAGGTGTGCTGTGCTTTCCTTTCTGATTAGCGTCAGAAACCCCTTGCCAGGCTATGAAAATAGAGTGACTGTGAGAATTTTTAAAGGCACATTCCTCCTTGCATCGTAAGAGCATGAATTCGAGGAATTTCCTATCCATAAGAAGTTTGCATTCCTGGAATGCAGCGCTTGCTGCACCCTCGAACACCAACTTCCCCCGATGCTGCAGCAGGAGACAACCCCGCTCCTCTCTGCTCTGCCTGGGCAGCCGCAGGGGGGTTGCAGATTTTCTTAGCTTGACCCCAAGCCGCGAGTGCCGAGCACAGCCGAGAGTCAGGCCACATCCATCTGAAGGCGATTTTCCATGTGATGCCTGGGAATTTACGCATGACCTTGTTTCCCAAAATCGGGCCTGCCTTTAGGCTTGTTCTGCTTTGAGCGGAGCTGTCTGCGGGCAGGTTTGTGACCATCAGGATGAGGATGTCTTCCAGCCAGTTTGTCCATGTCTAGTCTGAGAAGGGACCAAGTGGCATTTGGAATTACTGCATCAGGTGATAACCACGGTTTGTAAATTGATTCTTTAGGTGTGAGTCCACCTGTTATCTCAAAAAAAGAAAAGCAGTTTGAGATATTTTAATATGGTGGGTTCTGACCTGTACATTGGTTAGGAGAGGAGACGTCGAGCAGAGCTCTGGGCAGATTTGGGGACTCCTGTCCCACCAGAGGCAGGCCAGAACACACAGTAAAATCCAGGAATCCTGCACCAAAAGCAACCTCTGTGCTATAAAAGTGGAGTTAGGTCTTCTTAACAGGGTCCAGGCAGGTAAAACTGGTCCCAATTTGGAGGCGGGGCTGAGTCATCAGCCCCACTCCTTGTTGCACCCTTGGCTCCTGGCGGAGAGCTGCCGATCTCTACTGGAGCTGGACTGAGGCATCCAGGACACTCAAAGGAAACGGGAAATGTGTCTGCGGACATTAGATGATTCAGGGTTTGCTGGCAGCTGAACAGAAGTTTTCTGGATTTCAATTTTGAACTCAGGCAGCTTTATTCCACCCTGTTCCCACGGTGGGCACCTCTGTCCTCTTACGAGCCTGGCCTTGGTGCTCCCTTAGGGCATGGCACTAATGCCCCAGAGGCATGCTGGGGAGTCCAACACGGTCTCAAAATCGGGGCACTTTGGTCTTGAAGACCATGTAAGTGCCTTAGGTGCATTGATCTCGTCTTCCAGAAGGTAAGGTTCAATTTTCGAAAGGTTCTGGGAGGCACCTGCCTAAGCCAAAACCTGAGTCACCACCATCTTGATTTCGCTCTCGCACCATGCATCTGCTGGCTGGTGCAATGCCGGGCTCCTTCCCCGTGCTGCCAGCCCTCGTGAAAATAAAGCCAGTGGGGTTTTTCACGTGTCAAATGCCCCCCTCTCTTAAGACGAGGAAATATTTGCTGCAAAAACACAAGGTGGTCTTTGCTCTCCAAAGATTGCTTTATAAGCCTGAAATGCATCAG
>VYZM01020754.1:1002317-1030539 GCA_013398915.1 Dromas ardeola | reverse complement strand
AAAAAAAGGGCAGGTTCCCCTTTTAAGGGCATAAACAGGATGAAAGTGCTGCTTCAGCCCGGGGTTGTCTCTCGCCGCGGGAGGCTGCGCTGCGCTCTGGATGCACAATCAGAATAGTTTTGCGAGGGAATTTTTACAATCCTTCGTAAAACACCAATATTTTTACTCAATATTAATGGAAGCTTGACTCACAGTCAGCTCGAGCTGCAGAACAGCGCTTATAACACTGATTTATGTATTAAATGCAGCTGATCTGTTATTTTTGTTATCTTGGTGTGTTTTTGATGCTCGGTTTTTATACGAACAGCAGCCAAGTGGCACTGAAACCAGCTTTGAACATGGGCACGCGTGTGCATGCCTTAACAAACACGACTCGTGTGTGATGCTTTAGTCAGGGCCCTGAATAATCGGGCGTAAGTAGCAAGCAGTGTTTCGTGGGGTGTCGTCACTCCATTGGTTTCAATATGACAGAGTCATCTGTAGCCAGGAAGCTTCTGCCGAGGTTTTGTGTACTATCTGCAGGAACTTTTCTGTCTTATCTGTGGAAAATTGATCCGTACAGTCTCTTTAGAGACCTACATCAAATATTAATTTTGCCTATTTGTTCAATGTAATTAGCAGGTGTGATTAATCAATTAATCAATCTGCGATTCCTATCTGTGCCGCAGACAGCTCGCTGTGCCACGCGGGGATACTGCCAGCAGCGATCCCACAAATACCCCTCAGCTCCCCATTGCAGAGGTCCTTCCCGACCCCACGCCAAGGTCCACAGCCATCGAGGTCTGGTGCCACCGGTGCCTCTCGCAGCCCAGGGTGCCTGGAGAGCACCACAGCATCGGCAACGCCTTCGGGTGAGGGCTTTGCTGGCTTTGTCCCCTGCAAAGCTGGGATGGCAGAGCCAACTTGCCTTGCCATGGGGTTTGGGGGCAGGAGGATGCTCCCAGGCGAGGGCTGCGGTGGCCTCAGCGGGTCCCCTGGATCCCTGCTGTGCAAATGGTCTGGGCAGCCCGTAGCTCCAGGTAATGCCCCATTTTGCCTATTCCTGGAGAGGACACAGGAGAAAAAGAGCTGCCAAAAGTGGATGGACTTTTTATGGCAGGCTTTTGGTGACCTTCCCAGTTCGATTTTGCTTGTCTGAGGGATGCAGGTAGGTCATGTGAAGTTCAGGTAGACCTGAAATTCTTTAAACGCTTAGAAACGCCAGACTTTGGGACTTTTGCTGAGCGGGCAGCAGACAAAATCCCAGCCCTATATTTAGGGACTCAATGACTTTTTAAATTTAGCGCCAGAAGTGGTGCTGGATTTCATGGAGAGTGGGGAGTCTGGATCATGTTGCACAAGGGAAGGAGCACCCTTGGGTGTTCCCATTCCCTGGTGTGCTTATATGGGGGCAGTGGGAAGGGTATGACCATAGATATTACAACCAAAGCAGAGAGATATGTCCCTATGCTGAATTGCCAGGTATGAGACTTTGCATTTCCCAGTGGCAGGTGCCAAGGACCTGGCGGAGCAGCATGGCAGGACCTTGGGCTTTGCTCTAGCTGCGGGCAGGGGGTTGAACCAGGGCAGGTACCGGCGCCTTCACTGCAGGATGGGCACTTTCAGAGGGTCCAGAGCTTGTAGGGGACATGCTGAGAGACATGACTGCAGTCTCCAGTTTGTGCAGGCTTTCTTCCAACACTGTGGTAGCATCTGCTCTGCTTTTTAGTAGAAGTGGCTTGATGGAGGTGCTGGGTTACACAGCTGAAGTCTGCCAGAGCCCTCTCTGAACCACTGCCCCTTTTTCAGTGTCATATTCTGGACCATCTCTATCCTGTCCTCCCTGTTTTTCTCTGCTTTCCCCCTACTATCGGGAGTCGTTCTATCTTGCTCCTTTGCCCACCATCGCCCCGGAGAACCTGGACCAAACGGCACATCTGTCAAGACAAGGTATGAATGTAATCCAGGAGTAACCACGTTGATGCTGTGTGCCGACAGCTCCTGGGTCTGCCTTAAATCCTTTTCCTGTTCTGTCATCTTTTAGTTCAGCAAACCCTATCGCCTTAATATATATCCCTCTGGCCAACCTGACCTTACCCTGGCCTAGGGTGGGGTGCTTTTTTTTCATTTGTTGGGCTCATTGGGCCTGATTTCATTCCTCTGCATTGTATGCTTTGCTGACCTGGGAAGATTTGATGTTCCACAAAGGCAAATGCCCCCCAGAAGATGAACTGGTCTTGGTTTCAGTGTGAGTTTTGGATTAGAACCGCCCAGGGTAGCACTTTCCTCAGAACAGTTTTTCTACAGAGTAAAAAGTATGAGTCTCCATCTGATGCCTTAAACTGTCATCGTAATAACCTCAAATATAGCTGTCTTCACCACATCACCGTCCTCCTCTCTGACCCATAAAGTTTTACCATTACAACCTGCCCTTAATCACCTAACCATTTCCTTAGTCTTTCAAGGACAATGGTTTTTATGCCATACCTGCTAACCTTACGTATTAGTCTACCATCCCAGGCTGCGTTTAAATGACTTTTCTGAAATCTATGTGGATTAGCTCCACTGCTTCGCTCCTGCCTGTTTTTCACGTTAGCTCCTAAAACAAATTCTGCCAGATTTGTCAGACAAGATCTACCCTTTATGGAGCTGGGCAGATACATTTTTATCAGTTCATATTTCCCCAGATGTTGGGTGATCTCATCCCTGCTAACATCTTTAAAATCTTGCCTCTGATTAAAAAAAAAAAATAAAAAAAAATATATATATATATATATATTCTGCAGGTTTGGGGCCAGATCCTCAGCTGGTGGGAGTGATTGTGTGTATGTATATCAGTTTTTATGAGCATTCATATTGGCTGATGATCTACTGCAAATATGTCTTGGTTTCAGCCTATCTCTTCTCATAGCTGCTCAAAGACGTTTGCTTTATATCGTTTTCTCTTTACCTCTTTTTATCTCCAAGAAACAACTCAAACCCTCTGTTATTGGCCACTTAATCTCCCCCGCTGTTCCATCAAGCAGCGTGGGCTAAAAGTACGCCCTCCGCGCTCAGTCCTGCTTCCTTCTCCACGGTATGAGTTTGCTTTGGTGATTATTCACACTCTCAGCTCTTCCCTGCTTGGCTGTCACTGGAAACTTTGCTTCTGTGTCTGTCATCTTACCTCCAGGTTCCCCCATGAGCCAAGGGAAATCATTTCATTTCCCTCATTTCCGTCCCTCTCCCTGTGTTATTAAGCTCTTTTGACCACCTCTCGGTGGTCCGGCGGCCTCCCTGTTAATCTTCTCTCCTTTACCTGTTTAAAAGAAATCTTTTATTGTTTTTATTCACCCCATGGGCAATTCTTCTCTCTCTGTCATATTTGGTTTCCTAATCAGCTTTTTCAATCTCTTCAGCTTTGCTTTATAATCCCTTTCATCCCCTTAATATTTGCCTTCTTACCCATGTCACCTGCCTCTTTCCTCTCTCCGATAGCTTTTATGACTTCCTCAGTCATCAGCCTTCATCGGAAACAGCGCTCGCCCATCCCTGCTTGACAGAGATGGCTGTTTCCAAGTGCTACACTCATTTCCTGAGTACGAGTCGCTATATGTAAACGAGGGCTGGGTGAATAGGCACCCGTGCCTCTTATATTGACTTTCATTTCTTTCTTGCCACTGTTTGCTCATGAGCAAATGGCAGTATTCTCACATGCACTCGCTGCTCCAATTTGCTTCTGAGTAGCTCGCTGATTTTACCTTTCTTTCCTTTGCGAAATAAAGCCACCCCAAAGCAGAGCGCCACCACACAGAGTGCCATGGAACCTTAAAAAAGGTGTAATAATTTTTTTTTAGAGGGACTTTAAATACTGGGGGACTGCAGCTGGCCCATTCTGCTCTCAGAATAGCACTAAAATACCCATCGCCATTGACACATCTCAAAACTCTTACAAAGACAGTGAGTGGTGGTGGATTAAGCGTAGGAAGGCACGCAGTGAGAGTTAAATGACTTGCCTAAGGCCATCCAGCAGGTAAGTGGCAGAGAAGAAAACACGCTCCGCTCCTCTACCCGGGACTGTGTCCACTGAGCCAGGATAATTCCTGGCAAAGCAGTAACAGCGAGACCACAGAATCACATCATTACTCATTTGGTTTTATTTGTTCCAGCACTAGGTGATGAAATGCAAATGGTACGGGCAGATGCGCAATTTCAGATCTGCGGTGTGCGGCGACTCGAATATCGGAGCCGGATTTTCTCTGCCTCTGCAGAGCTGTGCTCCTCAAGCTGCACGGAGGCATGGAAAAGGGTATTCAGCGGGTTCACACGCTCAGGGAAACCTGAATTTGCAGAAACTTCTTTCTCCAGCAGCTTCACTCAACTGCGGCGTAAAAAAATATATAGTTACACACAAATATATGTAGATATATGTTTTAAGCGGTACAGGTTGCAGCCTCTATTGTAGTCTCTTTATCTTCAGGCTGAGGACTTGGGGAGGAGGGAAGAGACAAAACAGGAGGAGGACACAGGGAGGTGGGTCCTGCCCTGCCCCGTGCCCAGCCGGCCCAGATGCACACATCTGGCAGCCCCTGCGCCGGGCGAGGGCTGCAGGGATGCGGATGGAGAGAGACACGCCAAGGCACGTCCCGCTGCTAGCAGGGGTGTCCCCTCCCTCACCAAAACCCTTTGGCCGGCAGCGGGACCTGCAGCGGCGCTCGGGCAGCAGAGTGTTCTAATACATATTTAAAAGAAAGAGTTGGCACAAAGGGAGGCAAAAAATGAGCTGCGAGCGTGAGAACAAGAACGAAACCGCACTTTTGTTCCTCCTAATGCTCTTTCCCCTGCTTCACGGCGATTAGGGCTGGTCAAAAACTTCTTCGTGCTATTTACATTTTTGACAGAGCGTTTTTAGCTTTCTTACCATGTTTTCAGGCTTTTTCACCAAAGGAAACACTCCCAAGTCCATACAGCCTGAAGATCTAAAAACAGTTCTGTGGGGTTTTTTAACTTTTTTCAGTTCTTTAACAGAATTGTGTTGCAATCAGAAAGAATATTCTTCAAGAAAAGCCACTAATTAACATTTTATCGTTATAATTCTTTCCATCATATTCCCTCTGCTATACAGGTCCTCTCTTTCATCATGTATTACAGTGATGTAACTCTACAACAGGGCTTGTGTACAAGAAAAAGACAAAGCTGAAGGCTTAATTCAGCATCGCGAGCATGATGAAAGGAACAAAGGATGATGCAGCTATGCCCTGATCCTGCAAATACTTATGCACATGGATAACTCCGCTGCCAGGAGTATTTCTGCTTGCCGTAACTGTGTGCTAAAGTGTCAGCAGACTTGAAGTCATAGGGCCTGATTTAAGCTCTGCCGGAGTCAGTGCACAAACTCTGACACGTTTCAGCAGGGACTTTGCCAGTACGTACTTAGGGAAGCATTTTAGCACTGCTGAGTTTACTTGCAACCTAATCCTGAGCATGCACAGGCTTTCCTGGGCGCTGAGCACACGCTCCGGCTACTGGACGTGACAGTGATTGATGACTTGATTCATCGCTATTCTGTAAAATTACCTCTCGCGGGCACTGCCAGGTGGATCAGCACAGCTCAGCTCGGCATCGCCAGCAGCGGGGCCGGGCGCCTCGCTGACCGTGGGGCAGGGATGCTCAGGGATGCCGCCCTCAGAGCCAGCCGGGCATCTCGCTGGCCATGGGGCAGGGATGCTCAGGGATGCCGCCCTCAGAGCCAGCCGGGCATCTCGCTGGCCATGGGGCAGGGATGCTCAGGGATGCTCCCCGCAGAGCCGGCTGCCTTCCAGAGGGCACAGGGTGCTTGTTTTGTCCTGGTCTTCTCTAGAAATGGTGTCTCTGGCAAAGGAAACTCACAGGGATGACACTACCATGCCAGACAGGCATTTTTCAACCCTGTGGGGGACATCTCTGCACTTCAATTAGTCCCTTAATTGAGCTAGTTGCAGGGGAAGACTCAAGGGAGCTGAGCACCCATTTCCTACCACCAAATCTAAAGACTTAGTTTGTCCCTTAAATAGGAGTAAACATATAGTGTCTCCACAGACTTTGTCACAGTGAATTGCCTAATATTTTCCTGCCACAGTAATGGCAGTACAATCAAACTGTGGTATGAAGTATATTGAATTATAATTGAGTTTTGATCCCACGATTTTTTTAAAAAATTGCATTTTTAGACAAAACAGCCTGCATTTCCACCAACTACTTCAAAAGCAAAGGGCTACCTGAGTTTTCAGGCCAACTATTATAGACCCAATTCTCTTTTTGTGTTAAGTTTAAAAATGGTATAATCCCAGTGTTTCCACGATCTAAATTTATAGGGGAATGCGAAGAGCAACATTAGGTCTATCCTTAAAACTAAACCAGGATGGATACCTCACTTAAAAATAAATATTTTTAGGGGGTATCTGGAAGTATTAGCCCCGGATTTAAAGCCTGCTTTAACCCCACTGCTGTGGCAGGGCTGAGCCTGTGACTCAGTCTCTATGTGAGCACTGCGGCAAGAGCCCTCCGCTGAGCTCTCCGGTGCTCTCCAAGGGCAATCCTGCTTCACGGCCCTACCCCACAGCAGACCAAACTGTGACTATCACCCTAAACCTGAGCTTTGACCCTTAGGTACTCTAGATTCTTAGGCCTTTCTTTAGAATTATGCCAGCAAGCGTTGTCAAAGCCAAAATTTACGTAGCTATGTGGACCCTATAAGTTACTGCCACGGTGAAGCTGAGGCTCTTTTTTATGATTCTTCAGTAAACCCGACTAACCATGCATCTGAAGTAATCCCAAAGGCAAATTATCTCTATGGTCAAGGGACTGTAGTTGGTCTGGGCAGCTTTCCATCAGGGCCTCATAGCGAAAGCTACTGCAACATCCAACTTCTCTGCAGAGTGACTGGACACAAGTAATAAACGCCTGCGACTGGTTTTTGGCCTGATTTTCATCTCCTGACTCCCGGTCGAAATAAATGTGCTGTCACATGATATGAGTATCCCATGAGACTTATGTATTATTATATCCAACTTGAAAATTAACTCTAATGCGAGTTGCACAGAACACCAATGAAAGCAACCATTAATTGTTAATATAAACTATTAATGAAACACCAGGATGAAGGTCAAAGTGCATGACTGAAACCTCCCAGCAAATGAAAGGATTATTTTGCCTCTTACTGAGCATAATTATCATCTGAATCTCATTGGCTCTCTGAACAAACCACTTCCCTCTGCACTGACCTGTTCCACCACTGCGGTAAATCTGCTCCCCAGAACCGGTATTTTCTTCTCATTGTCCACCAAGGTTTTTATTAGCATCCTGGATGTCTGCGAGGAGCAGAGAGCCGGCACCCTTTCGCCTTTGTTCCTATGGGAGCTTTTTTCCCCCCTTCCACTGTCCATTACTCACAATAAATTTGCATTGACCTGGCTCCCCATAAATCATCCTGTCTCCTGGTACGTCCTTTAGCTGTCCCGGTTCACATTTTGCAGGTCCATGACGTGGTGGACGCACCTGAGGGCATGCAGCCTGGAGTGAGACCAGGCCCCTTCCCAGGTTAGACAGATCAAAATATCAGGGAAATGACAAGTTGGGGGATGTTTTGGAATGACTGTCAGTTGGTTTTCTTTTCCTCCTGCGTGCGGCAGCGTGATCAGCCTCACCCAGCAGTTTTACTTCAGTAATTTCTCATACAGGCTTGGACTGCTGAGATACTTTCTGCTGAATATTTTCATTCCTTTATTTTTTTCCACACACACAGACAAAAAGTCTTTCCCCAGAAAACACTGTCTTTTTCCATAAGAAACAGAAATCCCAGCAAATTAAAAAGACTGCATCCTAGGGCAGAAATATTCTGGGATTTTTTTTTTTTGTTTATGACAAACCCTAAAAAAATGTTTAGAAGTACAAAAAACCAACTCTCTGTCAATGTTCATTGCTTTGAGGAAATTTCAGAAGTGCTGAGCTGACCCAAGATTGCTCAGGAGTAACATCTCTGGCTCAAAAGTTCTCGGTTTCCATCCATGCCGAAGCTGAAGGTATTCTTGGAGGTCCAGATTAACTCCTGGGATGTTGTCTTTACCCTGCCTACCTGTTCCATGCCCTGCTGGAGAGGAGCTCGTTGGCAAAAGTAGAGTGTTTGTCTCTGTGACCACCCAACAGTGATTACCTAGGGTGTGGGGACTGCAGGGGACAGAGGTGAGGCCATGCTGGGTGAGCTGAGCCCAGGTGGGCCACCAGGACAAGACAGGAGCTGCCAGGCTCGAGAGTTGCAGCAGCGTAAACTCATGCGTGGGGTTAGACATGTTTTAGTCCTTTTTCAAGTTTTCTGAGATAGAAAAAGTTCCTGGGATCAGCCAGTCCCAACAGCGGAGGTAGGTGCTGCTCTTGGCCAATGTCACAGGAGACGCGTTGGTGGGTAGAGACCTGCGCTGGAGGGTTGTTGTAAGAAGTTCAGACTCTTGAGAAATGGAAGTCCCCATGGCTGAGATTTATTGAGCCAGTTGGCGTAGTTGGTTATGTTGGTGAGGACTTCAGTTGGGCCTGCTGACCTAATTAATAAGTGATATTATGCTAATGGGCTGCTCAGAGTCTTACGCGTGTTTCTGTTTGCAGGTTGTCTGTAGAGTTACCTGATTTTCCGTGAAGAGCATGACCCGTCTGCATGGATCTTTCTCGGTTTGGTTTCTTTTTTTTTTTTCTCTGTACGCTTTTTATTTTTTTATTTTTTTCAGAAAGCGAGAGTACAACCCTTGGGTTGCCTTTACCAGGGGAAAATATTGTGCCGTTTCTGTTAGCATGGGCATGTGTAAGTTGCTCCTTTGAAGAGAAGGTCCTAATATGTTAAGGTATGCCAGGCTGTGACAAGCTGAAATCTCAGCTGAAGAGCCCTGTCAGATCTGTTCTCTCATCCATGCCCTCCCTCCGTTCAGACCCTGACCTTCCCCATCAGATAAGCAGCACAGATCTCGGCCCTGCGTTCCCTCTGCAGTCTCAGCTCATTAAAAATTCATTGCCTAAAGTGAATCTATTCTGTTGCTGCTGAAGTGTTATTTACCTCGGCCCGGATTTCCTCAGGTTCTGACAATTAAAGGGGGTCCAAGGAGAGGGCTGAGTCACGGGATTAAGGCTTGGGCAATAACTCTTTTGTAGCAAGAGACGATCATGTAAAGCCATAATTTCCCAGCTGCGTTCGGTTCCCCTTCAGTGCTTCATTAAAGGTGGTGACTCAACAGAAAGGACGGAGGCACAGGTTAACAAGAATCCCTCCTTTTGTGGGATTAGAGCCTTGCATAGCGAGGCTCTTTCAAAGACAGGAGATGTTGTCAAGCATCATTAGGAAGCCGTTTTAAACAAGAGTCATAAAGCACCCTTTGCGGTCAAACGAATTTATTAGAGAGGCGAGTGAGTGGAGGCGAGCACTGTAGGAGAGAAATAGATGAACAATTTGCACGGCATTGATAACAAAGCAGCTCGCCAGATTCAGAGCTGCTACCATTAGAACAACTTAAAAGGATTTCGCAAAAATCCCAGGGTGTTTTTCGTTCTGGATGAAAGCGGCGACTTTGTGGATGGCGCTGGCAGACAAGGGGCACGTCTTGACATCCAGGTTTGTGTGCAGGTTAACTGTTTCCCAGCCTCGTGCTCGTTCCTTCCAACAAGTGGAAGCGGGAAGAAGCCGGCCTCTCGTTGTGCCCCGATGATCCTGAAAAGCCCCCCCCGAACCCCAGCTCCGACGGCCCTTCACAAAGGCTGAGCAGCGCGGGAAGGAGTCTGGGGCTTTGCTCGGAGCTGGGTTTTTCATCGGGAAGGACTATTAGAACCTGCCTGCCTTTATCAAGAAGATAAAGTATTCGCAGTAATTTCCTAGGCAACTTCTGGAACTATTCTGTAGCAAAGCGCGGTTTGAAGGGCTGTGGGAGAGACTTCAGACATTATCTGATCTTTGGTAGGGTCCGGTTTTGGAAAGAAAGCGAATGCTGTTCTTGGGTTTGATGGGAGGGGAAAAAAAGAGGGAAAGAGGGCAATGAAAGAGGAACAGATGAATAAAAGCCACTTGTCTGGAAGTAGATAAGCAGCTTTATTATGCAGTTAGCATGATGGACTATGTACTGTGTTTGTTTATTGAACCAGAAGCATAAATCTAAATGAACCAGTAGCTCAAATCTAAACCAGCTGTGGCTGAAGGTAGAGGAATGCCAGATACTAATCATCCAGACAGCACCAGTCCTGGTCATGGGGATTTCCCCC
Source organism: Dromas ardeola (assembly GCA_013398915.1). Lineage (NCBI taxonomy): Eukaryota > Metazoa > Chordata > Aves > Charadriiformes > Dromadidae > Dromas > Dromas ardeola. The sequence continues at coordinate 1,020,309 of VYZM01020754.1, read as the reverse complement.
CCGCCATCGTTGTGAAATGTGCAGAAAAATCCCATTTTCTTTGCGTGTTCACTTGGGCCACACAAGCCATAGCTTCATCAGGCTGATGTGAGCCCCGCAAAGAGCCTCGTGGCTCCGGCGTGCACGCAGGCTTCGCTGCCCAGGGGAAGGACGGAGGCTGGCAGAGGGACAGAGGGAGCAGAAGCTTGAATGGACTGTTATTTTTGGAGTGGTTTCTTCCACTCTGTTTGAAGGGTTCTTGCTAGGGCATGTTTGGAAAGAAGCGATGCTAACGTTGCAGGGAGCTTGCAGGAGAGATGAGCCACGGACGAAGGCGTGGGTATTGATGCCATCCCTTTAGAGACTGACGGATAACTGCTCGTCACTGAGGTTCTTTGGAGTGAAAAACAGTGGCCAAAAGTACATCTCCTGGCTAGCAAGGGTTTTTTATTTGGTATTCAATTATTCATAGGTGTTAGCTGTTTTGCAGATGAAGCTGCAGCTCCTCTCTCCCTCCCTCCCTCCCTCCCTCCGTCCCAGGAGCGTGCAACGTGGGGTCGGGGAGCCAGGAGTGCCCCGGCCAGCGTGCTGTGCTGGGATGCTCTTGGGCGCACAGGATGGTGAAAGGGAAGCGTCCACATTTGGGATGCCTAATTCCCTTGGGGGTTCCCACCCTTCCCCTTCTCCCACCGCATTTGCTCCGCTCCTCCACCAGCCCCCCCAAACTTTTCTTCCCCTCCTCTCCCCGTGCCTCTTTGCCGGGAGTTCCCGGGGGGTTGCTCACAAATGCCGAGGGCCCCCTTTTCTTGGGCTGCAGCAGAGGGGAACAGCACACGGGCTGTGCACACAGAGCCCCGGCCGAGCGAGGGAGGGGTCCCGCGGCATTGTCTGGATATAATTTAGGCACTATAAACAGAGGCAGCAAGGGGTCACGCTTTCTATTCTCATTTTACCCCCTGCAATGTCTCTGTTAACTGGTGCATACAACTTGAACTCTTGTAAAAATTAGCAGAGAGCACAGTACCGGTGACAGAAAGCTGAACTTTTCCAGCAGCAGGCTCTAAATTCACTGTGTGCACTGAATCCACTTAAACTTTAAAGAGACAGCCTGCTTTCTCTTCTTTCCACTGCTTAGCTTGGAAATGACTGCGGTACTAATTAAAAGCAAATTGCTTAATCTGGTTGCGTCAGGAAGGGAGTCTCTCTTCAGAGAGGATGCCTCCTGCGAAAGGCCTGGGAAGGCGGGACCCCCGCGGGGCGGCAGAGCCGAGCGAGCCGGGAGCGAGCCAGGCAGCCCACGAGCGAGCACCGCTATGGCAATTACCCGGCGCACTTGCGTTCAGGCCGGCAGCCGGATCACAGCCCTGCCTTTGCCAGCCAGTATCGGAGCAGCAATAATGATACTTTGTGTTGACTCGTTAGCTAAAAATACAAATTTCCTCCTCGATGGAGCCGCCTGACGCGGGAGGTGCGGAGGAGATGGGTTCCTCGCCTGAGCGTTACCAAGGATCCCCGGCGCATCGCTCGCCCGTTTCTGGCTCGGCTCGGAGCGAGCGTGGCAGCGAGGAGCATCGGTGGGTTTTATGCTCAAACCCCAAAGTGTAACTAAAATCCAACGTGCACAACATGCGCTCCGTCCCCAAAGAGCTCGCCTCCCCCAGGGCTGAAGGGAGCAAACTTCTCGCCCCTTGACCCACCAAACCTTTTGGTTGATGCCCTTTTCCTCACATAGAGAAGCCTTATTTGGGGGTTGTTGGTGTTTTTTTCTGGTGATCATATCAGCCTGCACTAATGATTTCATATGACCTCAGCATAACAGAAATGTACTACTTTTTTTTTTCCTTTTTCCCCAAGTTTACATTTGCACGCAAGGATGTGTAACAACACGGAGAATTGATTTCTTCCCCTGTATTATCTTTGGATAACATGCATACCATCTTTGCTGGCTAACAAAGAAATAGGAAACCTCTCTTCTTTTTCTTCAGGATACCCATATGACACCCTGTTCCTGTATTTACTCTAAAGCAGCTGGGCATTGATAGCGAATTAACTAAAAGCCATAGAAGAAGCCCATACCCATTTTCCTCCCTACCATGTGTAAGGAGAATGAGTACAATGTACCTTTTTTTAGCAAGATTTTTATTGAGTTATATAACATGTCAATGGTTTTAAATTTAAGTCAATTGAAGCAAGGCCACATTTTTCCTGTAGCAGGCCGGAAAAGAGCAGTGAATAGGGAAAACTGAAGTCACTGCAGATTAGAGTGGGCTTTGCTGCTAGTCCGGCTGAAGTCTGTACTCAGCTGAAGTTCAACATAAATTGATCACACTTGGCATCAATTAGGCAAGTGTTACAGTAAAGCAGGGAGGTGGCGTGAGTGGGTGGGGTGGTTGGGTGCAGGTGTTGCTTCTTCCCCATCAGCTCCCTGTAGGGAGGCACGTCCATGCCTATTGATGCTGTCCTTATAAAAGCCTGATTTTGGCAGATATGGGGTTTCTTGTGTTTGGGTGATAGAGCTGAGCCTTGGCACATAACATGCTCTACATCTGTCTCGTCAGCCTGAAGCTCGGGAGACCCTTGTGGTTCCCTGATGGCAACCCGGGACAGGATTACTTCTGGGTTTTGCTGTTGTATGAAGAGCACTAGAAATCTCCAGTCCCCCACTGTGGGAGGTGGGGAGGTCCAGGGTGTGCTCAGCACCCATTGGGGTGATGGAAGAAGGGGGACCCCAGGCTCAGCAACTTCCCAGCACAGTTGGCACAGGAAGGACAGATGTCATCGTGAATCAGACCTCAAAGGTAAGAGGCTGGGGTTGTCCCAAACACCGTGGTCTGGTATGCTTGACACCTGCCTTTCTTAGAGAAAGGTCCCAAATGCAAATCAGAGGAAGGTGACTTCCCAATAAGCCCTTGTTAAGAAAGTTTTGTTGTCTTCTGGTCTTGTATGACACACCAAGAAAGATATAGCATGGCTAGAAAGGCATGGCAGATGTACCCAAAGCAGGTGACGTGCAGCAGGGAAGGACGTCTCCAGAGCAGTGGTGGTGGCGGCCAGGTTCATGGATGCTTTCTGTCAAGGGACTGTTGGGTAAGGCCAATTTTAGGCTGTTTCTTTTGCTGTAAGGAGATGGAGACAACCAAACTCCTTTGTACCATGTCAGGCTTTGCAAAACGGTGTTACGCTTGTGATAATGGGGCAGAGCACGTGTGTGCCTTGCTCTGGTGGCATGAATGGCACTCGGGCTGAGCTGGGTCCTGCACCAGCTGAAGTGACTCTCTTCACCTCGGGTGTTATTTTAATTTACACCAGTGTAAATTCAAGCCTGATCCACCTTGCTGCTTTGGTGTGTTTTTCTCATTTTCTGTGTAAAATGGAGATCGTTCCAGGAACCTGGTGACTGTAAGCTGATGTACGCGAGTCTGGCGTCCAGCTGTTTCACACAATACCTGTGGCAGAAATGCTGAGCATCATGGGTTCTGCTGTCTGTGCCTCTTAGCAGAGGAAGTATTAGTTTTAATGGGTGGCAGCCTATGAAATAATAAATATGTCTTCATTTATTTGAGTGCTGCAGCATCCTAATGAAGCTTAACAATGTTATAAACCACATAACGTGAAACAAGTCAGGTATTTTGCCAATTTCGATCCTTCTACTTAATAAAACTGAAGCCTTTCCTGTTTAAATGTCTATCCAGGAAGGCTGAAGTCAAAGCAATGTTAAAAACATTGTGAGAGGGAGGAGGGGAAAATAGGATTATGTATAGACTCCCTAAAATAATGACTCCCTAGTTATTACACTGTGTGTTATTTATGCTTCACACTTGGAATTCTGTATTTCACTCCCCTTTTCACATCTGCACTCCCACTTTTGGAGTCATTGTATATATACTGTATAGTACCCCGTGAACACTTGTAAAATCATTGACTCCCACAGTTTTTCATTCCAAAAATTTTTTCATTCCAAAAGCATCTACAGCAGAGATAATGGTTTTTCTGATTTTTCTGCATTTAATGCCTTTTAAATGGCAGCTTGGTGACAGTATCTGCTTCAAACTTTCCAGAACTCTGCCATACAGTAAAGATAGTCTATTACTGTTATAGATTTTATGTTCACTCATTTTGCTCTGAAAGGGTGTGTGGGCATGTATGCACAATGTGTGATTATTAGAAATTCTCTTCCACGTTTGTAGAGCTCCAGACTTTTGTCTGTTTAGTAATCTATCACGGAAACAGTGCAAAGCATTGCCTCGTGCATGAGTGACCCTGTAGGGTTTGTGCTGATCTTTATGTGTTTTTTAACATGTGAAAAGAGAAGGCTGTGAAGTGCATGTTGTTCATTTCCTGATAATTGTAGTAGGTAGTTACCAAGAGTGAATGAAGTGAGCCGCACTTCAAATGCGCATTTGCTGTTCAGATACAATCTTTCATAGGGTTAGAATGGGGCATCGCTGTATTAAATGTTACCGTTGTAGATGGCAAAGAGATGGACTATACGATCTGTGTAGTCCTCAGTGCTGATAAGGAGTGGGGAGTCTACGTACTGCACGATACAGTGACTGGTAGAGTAGAAAATAGATGCGTATTAACAGAGGAATTACTGTGTTGTGTTGTGACGATACAGAGTAAGCAAATGTGGTGGAGGGACTACTTGTGACTGTCCTGCGTAGATGGTTACACAGCTGGTACTTCTCTAAGTTTCTCTGACTATTTTTCATCCAAATACCTCTGTTTCCCAGATCCAGGAGGAAACAGAAGTTGAGGCACTGTGTGTGACTGGAAATCACAACTGCTAAAATACTGCTGTCTGAGCTTAGGTCTGACTAAGGAGAACTTAAAGTTGCCCAGAAACTGCAGCATTTTGCAAGGTCCGTGAGTGGGGATGCTGTGTGGGAAGGATGGCACAATCTCTGCCTTAAGCAACTAAAGATAAAATATAATATTGAAAATGGTGGGTAAGATCCTCAATGGGTGGCTTAACTCATCTTGAATTGTGTGCACCAATTTATATCAGCTAAACACTGTAGTTTCAACAAAGATTAGGTTGAGAAAACTCTTTCCTGAAAGAGTCCCCTCTGAGAATTAGGGTACCAGTTCCTACTTTTATTAAAGGGCCCAACCATTGAGTTTTCTCTTCGTCTTCTGGCTGGTAAGTTTAACACTTCCACCCAGGATTTTCACTGCTTGATGCAGCCTTCTACACTGAGAGCTCCTCTGGCAGGACGTGTCTCCATTTCATTGTCCCATTCTTTCTGTGGGAAGCTTGCGGTGGTGCCATGCTCCTACAGCTGGCTGGAAGATCCTGCTGCTCTGCATAGGCGCTCTTCCACCCCAACTTGCAAAGTGGGCTCTGTCCCCTGGTGCCTTTTTTTTTTTTGCACATTTTTAATGTAAAATAACACTGTTAGTCATCCCAGAACTCTGATCCACATCTATAAATGGTACAGCTGAATGATCAATTTTATTGATTTCTTTCAAGTGCCTCTGTCAAAATGATCACACAGTCCTAGACTGTTTTCCAAACCTGCAGGTGTGTTACTGGACTAATACAATTCTTTTGGTATCTCTACAGGTTTCTGTACATTTTTTTCGTTTGCTTTTTAATGGTGTCATCTCCATTTTTGGGGGGGAAAGGAGCAAACTTGTTAGGATTGCAAAAATTTGATTATAACTGCCAAATGAGTTGATTTGTTTGTACACAGGCTGTCATTGGGTGTAAATCAATACTGGCTTCGGTGGCACTTGCAGAAGAATCTGGCCCTTATGCCAGATTTAACAAAGTTACCGCTCAACTGGGCCATTGATTTCAACATTGTGTTAATGATGGGTGGAACCACCCATGCTTTCATCACGTTACTAGTGCAGTGCTTTTGTCTGGGGAGATTATGGATTTGAGGCTTTTTTTTTTTCACTTTGCAAGAGTCTGATAATTATTTATTACTCTTCTTATGACTTGTGTTTTTTAGCTATAATCCTCCTGTCCCAAGGTGGTGGATGGTAGGGGTTGACATTAGTGGTTGGGGTTGAGAGAGCAGATGGGGGGTTGTGGAGAGGAACTACTTTTTCCCTGTAAGGCAAAATATTGTCGATAGCAGAAGAAATGTGTGCGTGGAGGAAAATATCAGTGGGGCGGGAGATGGTGAGCAGAGGTGCTGAGCACAGTAGCGATCAATGCAGAATGGTTATTTTCTTCCTGTGAAGCCCTGCTAATATTGATGAGGCCTTGTCCTTCGTTAACAGCCAAACTACTTGTCAAAGACAACACCGATGGCTGTAACCAAACCAAAACTCTTGACGGATTTTTCACTTCCTCTTGTTTATTGTTTTTACTAAATCCCCTTACTCGTGCCGGTTCCAATGTGAGTGAAAGGTGAAGGCTTGTGACACCAAAAGCCAGAGCTGTGTATCAGCGAAACATTGCGATAAGCCATTTCCTTCCTTTAAAATGCACAAAGGCTGGGGCAGGGCTTTCTCCTGGGGTCTGTGCCAGAGCCCCAGAGCCATGGGTTGGGGAGCCCTGCTCCCCCCACACACCTGCAGTGATTACCCTGGGAGTGTGGAGAAGCCACCTGGGTTTGTTGGGCTTTTTGTTAGCACCGAAGTGTATGTGTTTCCTGGAGAAACGCTGCTGGTGCTTTGGAATTTGACTTAATAAGTGCAGATAATGTAGTTCTCATTAACATATCAAAAAAGAGCTGGAGTATCTCATCTTAATCCTTTAATTTTTTGCTTTTCTTCTTGCACCTTGTTTGTCTTGGAAAGGGAATGGAAAGCAAGAAGCTTCCCATGTGCCTTGGCTCATCCCTGCTGCCACCGTGGTCCCCGAGTTTGGTATTTGCACTGGTGGACCTGCTGGGCTGCGACCCTGTTGTTTTACACCTTCCTATTATGCAGGGAATGGCCCTCTGTGTGTTTGCTCAGGATATAAGAATATGAAAAATTGCTGATCATAGATCATCTCCATAAATCTTACAGACAATAAGTCATAAAACCTTGTGTCCTTACATATGGCGGTAGCCCAGGGACAACTTTACCAGATGTGAGCAACAGCCCCTGGAAAAAAAAAAAAAATCGGTTGAAAAACTTCTCTCACTGCTTACAGAGCCTGAAGTTGGAGCTGTGGCTCGGGAAGGCTGGGGCTGCTGGTGGTGTCGCTTTTCCTTTTTTTTTTTTTTCCCCTTTCTTTAATACCTCCTTAGTGTTACATTGACATCTCTATCGCACGGTGAGAATTCCCTGTGCACTAATTAAAAAGCCCCGTCATTTATTAACTTCTCCTTCGCATCGGTCGCCACAGGACAACAGCGTGACAGACCGTAAGGAGACCTTCGGGTCCTCCCATGTTTGATGCATCTCCCTTCCCAGCATCCCTCCTTCTGCCTCCGCACCCAGCATAAGGGGTCTTCTCCCAGGCAGCTTAAAAGAAAGGCGACTGGGTTATGGTCTGGAAATTGTCTTCTGTCAATAAAAGAGGCCTGGTTAGTTTTTTCCTCCCCTGGTTTGCATATCTATCAAGGCAAATTAAAGGAGACACAGGAAGGAGTCTTATTGTCTAATAATCATGCCAGGCTGTTAGATCTCTCTGCTCATGAAGGGAACCAAAGCGTTTTGGCAACAGAAAGTGAAACCCATGTGAAATTGCCAGGCTTTGCTCTGCATTTGCATGTAGTGGTCGAGGCTGGGATTTTTCCCCCCCCACTATGATGTATCTCTGTTTTTATTGTCATTCTCTTCCCTTTGTGACTCCGCCTGTGGAAAAAAGTGAATGTAAATAGCAGCCAGCACTTTACAATAATTCTCTGTGGGGTAAGGCTTTAACAGAGGCTCTCTGTGATTTACCATTTCAAAGTGCTAACGCTTCCAGCCTGAAACATCGCTGCTTTATCACAGAGGGGATGTTGCCCCTGCCTGCATGGAGGGCTCGTGCCGCCTTTCCCTGGTGTCTCTAAAGGAACCCTCCTCGTCAGCCCTGCGACAGGCGCCGGGTGCTGCCTGAAGCCCATGGCGGGAATCTGGTGAGACAGGGATAGAAAGTGGGGTTTGCAGGTACTTGTTTTCTCTTCCTCCTGCTCAGGTTGTTAGCGATCCCCTCGCTGCCGCATCTGGCTGCGCAGGTGAGGGGTGAAACAGCCTGTCCAAGTGGCCGGAGCTCAGCTGCCAGCACCAGTCTCCCTCCTGCACCCCCAAGCTCAGAGGATGCTTTGCTGCCATAAGAAAACACAAATGCCCCCTTTCACTCTGGGCAACAGTAAATTAATGCAGGAGAGTGGAAAAAAGTTATCTCCTAGTCTTGGTAAATACAAAAATCCCCCGCTTTGCACTTTGCAAAAGAGGTAAAAGGCAAATTCTGTGCCCCCCTGGCAGGGCAAACTTTAAGAAGGTCGACTGAAACCAGGTTTTCTTTCTCGGAGTCTGACTCCTGCTGATGTCAATGGGATCTGTAGCTGTAGCGCTGGTCTCACTGGGCTGCGGCTGCTGTTTGAAGCTGCCTTGTCTGGCTGGTGCCTGTGCATGACCAGTGAGCATTGGACCCTCGGCGTCTACTGCCGGAGAAAGGAAAAACAAGAATACGGCCCTTGAAAGTGCGGTGTGCTTCTGGGAGGGGAGGGAAAACGCTCTGCAAATGGGACCTCCTTGCTCGTCAGTTCTGCTCCCTTTATCCGTTCGGTCACAGTTGCTGGCTTCAGTGCCAAAAATAACTTTTTAATATACTTTTTCGCAACGAGGAGCGAATGAGTAGGAAAATTGGAGGGTGCACGCCTGCAGAGCTTGGCGGGGGGGGTGCTGCGGGGGCAAAGCTTTGCTTCTGCGTGCGGCTTGCTGTGGGTGCCCTGGGACGGGCGCCTGGGGCTGCGGGGGAGCCATCGTCCTCAGGATCTGAGTGTGCCAGGCATGCAAATCCCTGTGCTGAGGGGCAGAGTGCCTCCCGACTACATCCCAGGCAAGGCCTTTGCAAATAGCACTCATCTAGCTGGTTATTCTCTAAATTTATTATTTTTTCAGAAGCTGGTTCACAAATAGCTCAATCCTAATCAGAGGTATCGGACTGCTGGTAGTGCACAAGCCTCTCGTTTTCCCCTTCTACTTCCTCCAGTAATTTTATTTTCCCTGTGTACTGACAGCAAATTGGAGTTTGGTGTTAGAAGCACAAATTATAAATATATCAACCAATGTAAGGGTGACTTTGTAACATTTGTCAAATGAAATCCATTATCATTCCAGTATCATTTGTTGCTGGGTTAAATCAGGTTGTATTTAAATTAATACGGCACAAACAAATAAACCTAATTTTTCCTTACTCTTTTTATTTAAAAAGAAGGAAGAAAATTCCTTGTCTGATACTAAGAATTATATATATATTTATACTGGGGGGACCATTTGATTTGGTCCTAAGCCTTCACAGAAGAGTTCTCAACATGTGCTGAAGTGTTGTTAATGGTTTATACCCCAGTTGGAGATACAAGGGATATCTTAAAAATAGCTGAAAGCCCAGATGAGCCAGCCTTCGGCAGGGGCTGGGGGAGAAGGGAAGGGTTAGTGTTTGGGTGGGATGGTTAAACGCTGACTAGCAAAAAAAAAAAAATAAAATAAAATCAAGGTTTGGACCTGAACACCGTGAGCACTTTACTGTGTCAAAGTCTTTACAGATTTTCTTCCTTGAGGTGAGGTTATATCCTTTATAGCAACATTTGGTAGTTGCTTTAAATTATTAAAGGCATTTCATAGGGTTGTAGCTCTTTGAGCATAGTTTGCAAAGAGGGCCCCTGCCTGTATTCTTAAGGTAGGTTAATGATGACTTTCCTAGCGCAATGTGTCCAGGACACTGAGGTTAATAAAACCCGTAGCTCTTCTTCATGACTATCATGGGATGTTTAATGTTCAGGAGTGTGCAAGACCTCAGCTTAATGTTCCATATGAAGAACAGTGCTGCCAAGCACTCATCATCCCTAGTGCCGGCGCAGGGCATTAGAGGTGCGAGGAACAGGCCCAGCACGCTCGGGAAGAGCTCAAGCACCTCCGAGCACCACTGTCGTCCTTTGTGTTTGAGGACGAGGAGCTTGGGCCGGCTGGTGGGGCTGCCCAGCTGGTGGTCCATGGCCACTGCCAGGGCCACGGAGTATTTTGCTGGAGAGAGGCACGTTCCAGTCTCGGTGCAGCTTAGTTGATGATTCATTCTGAGCTGGCTCGATGAAAGCATTTGTTTATTTGATACGAACTCTTTATTTGCCTCTTTCCTCCTCTCCTGCCACCCCCATCTGAGAACGGGAAGGAATTTTTTGGGGGGGTGGGGAATAATGAAAGATTCGTCTGGGAGGGCAGGGTTTGCTCTTGTGAAAACTCTCTGAAACAAAGGAAGAAAGAAGGTGGGTGTAAGGGGGGGAGTTAATTTCTCCCTTCCTCTTTCCCCTCCCTCCAAAAAGAGCTTGAGACTTTAAAATAGTCCAGCATTGTTCTGGGACTTAGTGGGCTTTTCTAGCTGTGAATATTGCAGCAAATACCACAGCAATGACAGTATAGCACTGTCTGTATTCTCTCTGTGTGCTGGCTGGACAGGGATTTTTCATTTCATGCATCATTTACAGCCTTCTGCATTGATCTACAAAGTCAGTGTGTATTGCTAACACAAAGGAAAAGAAGAAAGGGAAGAGATAGGCCTGAATGACAAAGTTCAGATCTGAAATCAAGTCTCAGTTCAAACTTTCCCCAAAGCATTGGTTGTGCCTTACCGTTTGCCTCCTGCTAAAAGAAGGATGGTTTATATCACGAAGATCAGATATAGGTTTGAGCCAAGTTTTCAAGCCCCCTGAACTCCAGAGAAATTTGAATCCAGGTTGTACCACAACAAGGAAAGGTTAAAACCTCGGGCTGGGATTTTCAGTGCTGAGGAGTGGTCACTGGATGTATCTGTCTGCTGGGAAATGGTTGTGTTTGCCGTGTGACACCTGTTTTCCGTGTAAGCTAAGGCAATGGGATATTTCAGAGTACTATAAGGTGTTTTTGCAAATTTATGCCAGCTCCTGACCCTTTCTAATGGATGGCTCACTAAGTCAGTATCCCACACATTAGCACTTGAGTGATGTGATCTTTCCTCAGCAGCATTTCCATGTCCTGTTGTAGAATAAAATAGAGATGTGAAGGGGAGGGTGACAGTTGGAGTGAGAGCACAAAGACTGGGGGAAGCACCTGGGGGTCAGGCTGGAGTTGCCATGGTAGAAGAGGTGACCGAAGGTGTTCCCTCATGTTCCAGTCCGCTTAGTGGAACCCACTGCTTTTCTTTGAAATAAGACGTAGATTCTCAAAAAATGAAGCAGGGAGGGTGGATCTGGTTTGCTTGTCCCATCCAGGGGATTTTATAGGAGAGGAAGCACAAACTGGAGGAGAAATGTTGTCTTCTATAATGTGTATAGTTTTCCAAGTGTATTTAATACCAGAATTTCCTCCTTGAGCAAAAGTCTATTTCTACCAGCAGAGACTTTTCTTTTTTTTTTTTCAGTTAAAAAGGTACCATTTTGTGATGTTAATTTTTTTTAAAGGCTCTGTCTAGGCATGCTTCGTACACGCGCAATTTTGCTTTATCATAGTAACAAGCACTCTAATCTCTCTCATCTGCTTTAATGAACTACTAGTATAATCTTGTCATTTCAGTTCATGGTACCTTGCCATTCAGTGAGGTCTCACTTCCCCTGCCAGTTGCCTAAGGCTATTAGTCAGCAGCAAAGCTCGCTCACAAAACCAACCCCAATCAAAAGCAGCAATGCCACGAGGTAAAAAGTTTGTCTCCAGCCGCTCCTCCGGCAGCCAGGCAAGTTCTGCAGGTTCCTCAGCCAGGGCTGAGCCAACATTGGCGTCGGTGGCCAAGCCGATGTGCCCAGCCAGCGCCTCGCTTGGGCTGAGCCACCGCAGGAAGGACCAACACGTTCCCTGGGATGCAGGTGGCTGGTGCTCAGCGCCCTGGGCTCCCAGCACAACGCCTCTGCCGGGGCAGGAGCCCTGCTCTGCACGGAAGCAGGATCAAAAGGAAGGAGGCACTACAAATATTACAGGTAGAAGAGACATGAAGTACACCATCTACTGTGTAATTCCCAATCAAGGCAATTTCCCATTTACAGCAAGAGACAGAAAACTGTGGTGTTATGAGCTGCAAAAAAAAAAAAAAGAGCCCTCAACCCCCTTTGGCAGAGGCAGCAGGAGGAGTAAAATGCTGCCTTCGCATCAGTGTGGTGGAATTAGTAGAAAGGAGATTGGGGAAGGAGCAGAGGGCTGAGATCCCTCTCCGATGCTGCCCAATGCCTTGGTGTGAAATCTAGTAATAACTGGAAGAGGGTAGATTTAGATTAGATATTAGGATGAAGTTCTTTACTGTGAGGGTGAGACACTGGAACAGGTTGCCCAGAGAAGTTGTGGATGCCCCATCCCTGGAGGTGTTCAAGACCAGGCTGGACGGGGCTTTGAGCAACCTGGTCTCTAGTAGAAGCTGTCCCTGCCCAGGGCAGGGGCGTTGGAACTAGGTGATCTTTAGGGTCCTTTCCAACTCTAGCCATTCTATGATAATAACTTGGAGAAATCCAAGCATCATTCTGGAGCAGCCCCGTGGCCCCAGCAGAGGTGGGCACACCTGTGGAGGGCTGAGGATTTGAGATGCAGTCGTTCCCCCTCACATGTGCTGTGCACCCCACAAAACCCCAGGCTCACTGGAAAGCGCCAGCTGTAAGGAATCCAAACCTCCAAGGAAAGGCTCTCCCCACATACACCACCCCCTCTTCCCCAGCGGCGGGTGTTGGGCAATGCTTGCACCATCGGTTATATATAGAAACCAGGAGGAGATTCCTAAACCACCCACCTCTGGGTGTTTTAGGAGCTGACTGAAATGTACTCTAAAGACAAATCCCAAAGTTTCCATGAGGAAGCTGAATATCGTGTTGGGGGAATTACTTGATTACAAGACAATCCTCTTGGCCTGTGCCTTGTCCTGGGGTTTGCTCTTGACATCTGCAATGTCTTTGCAGTCAGTTGAGTCGGTCTGTGCAGGGGCTGCCCACGGTGCTCCCCTGCCCATATGGCCAGTGGTGCCCCTGTTCTTCTGAGAGCACTGAGCTGTGTGTGAGAGTGGTCATGTCCTCTCCCTGGGGACCCTTGGGGTGTCCTTGCAGGACCATTTAAAGCACAGCCATGAGTACCACTGAGTAACCTCTAGAGGTAGCCTTCAACCTTCTAGTTCAGCAGAGATGACATTCCAGGCAAGTGTCTAGTCCTGTTATATCACAATAACCAACTGCATTTATTTCTAATCTATATATAATGGGTCTCATAGGGTGTTGTCTGCTTGTCTTTGTTGAGTATCAGAAATATCCCAGTAGGTCCTTCTAGATCATCGTCAAATTGCCTCCTAAACTTTGAGCTAAATTATTGGAATTAGGCATCAGATCAATCTTTGATCTCTATTTCGGGCGCCTGTGAAAAGGTAGCTTGTGACAGATGTAATTGGTGTTTAGTGTCGTGGTCATAAGAGCGAATGAGAACAATCCCGTAGTCCTTACTGCCTCCCCAGATTGCTATTGGTTACAATCGCCTCAGAGCCGATATCAGGTTATGTCAATCATTACTGTGGGAAATGGGCCCTTGACACAGAGGAATCCCATTCAATAGCTTTCTATATCATGATTGATTTCAAGACTTAGTTTAAAAATGTATCAGAAGGTTCAGAAAATGCACCAAACTTTATATACCCTGTTCTGTCATCCTTCCAATCTCATGAAGAGAAATTTTCTGGCTTTTACCTCTTCCTTCATGTGCCTTTAGTGTTTTCATTTGTGGTACGGCGGTAATTGCTTCTTCCATTTGCCACTGCTTTGAATACAATCTCACTCTGGGTGAATGAGTATTCAACCAAACATTACAAGGTTTAGTAGATCTGGAATCTCAAATTAAGCGGCCTCAGAATCGTTACCCTGGGGACCTTTTCTGCCTGGAAATTTTTGTCTGCTTTGAGTGATGCGAGGCCAAAAGTGATTTAGGGGGCTGTCTTGCTCTCAAGCCTAATCTCATCAGTGAGAGTTGTCTCTTTAAAATACCTGGGCAGTAGGAGCCTGAAAGTCTCCTTGAAAGGGTTGCAAGATGAAGATGAAAGGATTTATGACCTGGGAGACCAGATCAGGAGTCAGAATGGGGCTTTGGAGCTGGGCAGGGTAGGTGGCTCTTCTGTGTTCATCTTTCTTTAAGTGTCTTGCTAATAGTGGTATTAACAAGAATTATCAAACTTGATAATTAAGACTGGCAATCATTCTTCGAAGCAGCAACCAGCTTCTCGCAATCCACTAAGAGATTTCCCTGTCTGCTCATGCTCAGCTCCTCTTGGGTCACTTGGTGTATTATGGATGAAACAGGAACACTTACAAGTAAGTTGAGCCAGTGTTTGTTTCCTCAGATATCAAAATTAACTCTCAGTTAAAAACACTGTGCTATTTAAACATATTGCTTAGGATTTTTTTCTTTTTAAGCCAGTGTTTCCACCTCTGTCAGTGACACAGACACATCACCATGAAAAACCAGTAAGAAAGCATGGTTCTTATCTGCTGTAATCTAATAAGCCGTCAGTGTGGAAAAAAAGGAGGTCAGCCAAATGCGGCTCCTTTCAGTTTAAAATTCTGAAAATGACTCACTCCTTATTTAGTCTTATAATGAGCTCCCGCCCACTTAGGGCAAGCTTCTAATTTCAGTTGCTCTGGCGTAAATCCAGAGGGCTTCCATTGAAGTGGATGAAGCTCCTGTCGATTTACATAGCTAAAACCGAGATTAGATCCCGGTCTCGGGCGCTCGCTGCTGCCCGTCATGGGGCAGAGCGGAGCCCGTTTTGGGTGCAGACAGACGGGAGGTGAGCTCGGGTGTGCATCACTGCTCCCGAGCGCTGGCTGCGAAGCTTCTGTTGGTGTCAGAGCAGCATTGTTTTCGTATCTCCCTACGTATTGCATTACCTACCAGTCAGTTCAGTTCTAAAAGTCTATTTTTTTTTTTCTTTGTCTCTCGAGGCCCAGGGTTCCTCATAGGAGAAAAGTGTCAAGTGCTTTCAAAAGTGAGCGTGGGCACCATAGCTTCTCAAAGATTTCTGGTTCAATGTGATTTAGGGAGACATCAGTAGATAGACAGAAAAATATTGGTTAAGTAATCCCAACTCTTCTAACTTTGCTTGCCTGCTAAGAGAAATGAAATTTAAGATGTGTGTATTTTCTCAATCATTTTCTCTTAATTTTCCCCCTCTGTTTGTCTTGTTTTCCCGCCTTGTCCCCATCGCTCTTCTGCAAAAGAAGCCAGGGGTGTACTTAGATGTTTGGCAGCAGTAATGCAGAGCCCAGTGATGCAAAGGACATCAGGAACTAAAACTCCTGGAATATTCGTGTGCTGTGCTAAGGCTTGGTGGCCATGACTGCCTGGGCCCCTCGCCAAAACCTTGTCCTGAAAGAAGGTCTTGGAGGGCTTTGGAAGTCACTGAAATCTTGAGGCTACCCTGGTTAATAAAGGTGCTTCCTAACATAGCAGAAATTGTTCATGTGAAGGTCATTGATTTGGATTGAGGGGCAACTTCTACCCCCAAGGCAATAATAAAGTCTGTAATAAGAGGGTGTTTGAGCTGCTGGAAGGAGATCAGGAGCCATGGTCCTTCATACCCGAGTGTAGACTTGTCTATGGAAAAAAATGTTGCAGCAGGGCAGAGCAGCAAAACCCCGCTGGACAAGGACCAACTTCATCTTGTTCATCCAGCGTTGTGGCAGGAAGGATCACCAGGGGAAAGCACTGCTCTCCAAATCAGAACTTGGCCAAAACACTTGTGTTAAACAGCCGTATACTTGGGGAGAGCAAAACAAGAAAAAAACCTCTCAAACCCGAAACCTTTCAGAATCTGAGGCAGTCAGGATGTCAGTTTTATATCCACGAGATGACACCTTAAGCAGCGTGATGTTAGCATGCGGGTTTCAGTGTTGACTCAAAGGAAGACTACCACCTACTCGAGCAGAGCGGCGTTTCCTGGGTCCATGGCCTGCTGTTGGCCACGCTTGCCCCGGCTCGCGTGCCAATGTGGGCTTGTGAAGGGAGTGCTGCAGGACACGCACCAGTCTCAAATATCTTCTTATTTAATGCTGACATTTTACCTCCCGGAAAAGTACAGTGGAGGTTATTGCTTCGGTATGGCTTAGCGAGACCTCGTGTGCGAGGCTGTCTATAAATGTCCAGGATGAATAGCGTCCAGGCACTTACAAGCTTAGCCTGTCACAGCCTGTTGTGATTTACTACGATTTAATATCATTCCTAGAAATTATTCTCGATACACATGCTGTATAATTGTTTCACAGAGGGGCTGTTTCCAATCACCTGGCAGAAGCAAGGTTCAGGCTTGAACTCAGGGAGTTCTGACTAAACGGGACAATTAAAATATTCTAAAGCAAATTACTATGTTTCCAATACAATCTGTAGCTTTCCATAGTGATTTTCCTATTAATTCTCTTTCTGGACAGTAAAACAGGTTGAAGACATGTTTTATATATAGGGCCAGGTTGTGGGTAGGACTTTTGTTGCTCGTCTGGTTCCCAGCAGCCTGGGCCTGCCACAGAGAGTGTCAAGGAAGATGCCAGGCCACGTGCAGAGCTCCCCTGGGAAATGCCTTGCTTTGGCAGCCCCAAGGCTCTCATCTTCAGAGCCATTCACTTCACACCAGAGTGTGAGATACCCTGACGCTTTGGAGGGGCTGTCCTTGCTGGGGGAGTCTGGTTTGGAGGAAGAACAGATAACCAAAACATCTATGACTTTCAGAGTTCAGCTGCTTCTATTCTTTCACTGTACCAAAAATGCTTATAACATCGTCAGAGACTTTCAGAGGATGTTACTCACAAATTTCAGTTTCAGACATGAACTGCTTTCAGGAGCGTTTATTTCATTTGCCTTTTTCGCTCCGTTTCTCCCTTCCTGTGAGCCCTGGATCAGTAGTTTTAGAAAAAAATACGAAGCTGCTATAGCTATGGGAGTTACTGCATGTGGGACCACATCCATTAGTTTGATGTTTCACCATGACATCACTTGAGATGCCTTTACCGTACACATGCATATCATAGAATAAAATTTCTAAGTAAAGCAGCGGTTCCTCCCCGCTGCAGATGTGACCAAAGCTCTTTTAAATCTCATGTTCCCCTTTATTTGGATGGCCTCGAATGCTAAGATACTCTTGTGAAACCATTGGTTTTTTTTCCTCCAAAAGTACCCCCTGTCCCCCAGAGAAGATAACCCTGAGCAAGGTTGCCGCAATATTGATACCTCTGTAGTTTTACTCATAACCTGGTTTTACGGTAAATTTTCTTTTCGATGAACAGAGCACCAGTTTCCTACCACATATGAAGACAGGATAACAGAGGGTTACCCAAGAATTTGGGAAAGGCTCAAGGCTGCCCTGCAGCTGGGGTTTGATGTGAAGCTGTTCAGTAGCCATGAGCTGATGCCAGTCCTGTTCTCCTCTCTCTGTCTGGTGGGGCAGGTGGGATGGCTTTTCCTGCCCAGAGAAGCACCATTTGGGGGCTCAAGCCACCAAGACTGCTACAGGAGACTGAACAAGAGTAGGTCTCCAGGGCTTGAATTGAGATACTCTAATTCTTTCTTAATTGGTTATAATTAGATATGGACCAGGTTGGAAATTCCCACCGTCCGCTTTGAACCTTGCACCACTAGAAAAGAAACCCTGCTCTGGGGCGCCTCTCATCACCAGTTGCCCATGAGTTGAAAGCCTTCGTCCCCAATCCTATTGCAAAGTCTTCCTCTGCTCTTATTTAGCTCTCGTGCCTTTTGCTCGGTGCGAGCGGTGTTCAAATGAAACTGGAAGCCCTGGCCGGTTTCCTGCAGGCTTTGTCGAAGTGCGGCTGCCACGCTGCCAGCTGCAATTGGTCCCCAGGGCTGCAACCTCCTGCCAGCGCCTCCTGGGACGAAGCTGGGGTTAGAAATGCCAGTATGTATTAAAAAAAAAAAAAAAAAAAAAAAAAAA
>VYZM01020754.1:948721-1002295 GCA_013398915.1 Dromas ardeola | reverse complement strand
AATAAAAAAAAAATCACCTCTTTTTAAATTAAAACTTTCCACATAGTTGATCTTTCAGCAAATAATGATCTGAAATGACATGCCTGCTCTCCAAATCTAATTGTTAATTGGTCAATCGACCTCTAACTGACTGGCATATTGCTCTGATCATCTGAAAGCCTTTTGGCACGCTTTCCCCGGCTCAGGTTAGTTGCTTATACATGTACAATCTGGTTGCAAAATGTCATCGCTCTGAATCATTGGGGCCAGCGCCAAGCCCTCCGGCGTCCGTGGGAAAGGCTCCCGGAAAGCTCCCGAGCCTTGGATGGTACCCGGGCAGCCAGGGTCTGCGCACTAAGGATGCTCCAGCACACGGAGCCAGGTGCCTGTGAGATTGCAAATGCTAATTTGTGATGGAAAACACGGCCCCGCTGTTTGCTCTGATCTTGAGCAGCGTTGCCAGCCCTTTATCAGATTTTAATACAAAACAAGGGCAATTAATTTCTACGCCCTTATCTTATCTCGCCGATCTTACAAGCCCTTTTCGAAGTTTGGTTTCTCACTTCCAGTTCCTGAATGCAGGCTGCAACGCAGTTAGGGTTCAGAAATCTATAATTCAAACTTCAAGACGGAATGCACTTCCCATGCAGGTCTTTTCATAATTGGTTTTCGGACCGGTCTGTTCTGCGATGTGTAATTGTTAGCAGTTGTAAAAAGATAACTCACATTTTTAAAAGCCTAACGCTTGCTCTGTGCAGATAAAAACTGTGACAAATTATGTTCCAAAAAAATCATAAAAGTAGAGAGACATGTTAATAACCAAAGGTGAAGTTTCATTTGGAGGTCAGCAGGAGCTATTAAAGTGGTCAGTAATTCCAGGGTTTGCCAGTAGCGATTTGACCATATCACTTATCTACTCTGGTCCATGCTTAAGCATCTCCCTCAGTGAAAAAATAATCCACTGAGAGTAATACTGGAGGTCAGAGGTAACTATGGAGAAAAAGCAATATTGTCAAAATAAACCAGGCTTTCAAGTACAGACATTCAAATTCCCAGTCCATTAAAATGTTTTGGCTTTGACAATTTTACTACACTGCTTGGACACGTTATTTAAAATATTGCTTTTCATTATGTTCAGATTAAAAGGGGCGGGGGGGAAAGAAAAGAAAGAAAAGATCAAGCAGATCATGTTGAAAAGGGTACAAGGTAAGGAATGTCATTTCACATTGTCATGTGAACATCTGGCAATAAAAGGCAATTTTTAGTTACAGAATTTCAGAGGCACCGAAGTGGGGCCAAATAATCAACATGGATATAATGCAAACTTCATGAGGCAGGAGCTGGAATTGCAAAGTACCACTGCTGTCAGCAGGCTGGGGGCATCCCTCCTGCCCAGCCAGCGTGCCCGCTGGGTGGCACAGAAAGGAGAGGAAGAGCCTAGATTTGCTGCTTTTAGAACGGAAATCCACCTCTAGGTGACAGGTAAATTCATGACCTTATTGATGTCTGCACGAGGGTTTCCATGGGATTCGAGAGCAGCGGCAGAATCCGTGCCCATGTGAAGTGCTGTGAGAGAGTCACTGCTGGGATGGGGTTCAGGAAAGCTGCATTTAGCTCCCGGCCGCATCTCGGGTACCCTGTGTTAGACTAGGGTTGTTGCTTGAAGGCATGGACCTGAGGCTCAGGGAGATATAACGGAAGAAACTTATTATTTTTTTTCTTTCCTCTGGCTGTCTTGGCTGCTCAGCTTGCGAGCAGTGGGGTCCGGGTGAGCCGGCACTGCCTACATGCAGCACCCAGAGAAACAAAGTTTGTAGCTTCTGACCTTTTACTATTCCATTAGACTCCTAAGGTTATCCGCGTTACCTAAAAATGACGTCTCCTTTATGCATTTAATTACAAGTGATCATTGTGAGCGAGGTTGTCCCATCAACGTTCTTGGACATGGAATAACCACTGTGCAAGACATGTATTTGTTCAGTACAACAAATCTGTTTGCCTATGTTCTGCATATCTTATGGAGTATGCTCCAATAGATTTTGTTGTATTCTCTGAAGTGTATTTTAGTTTACTTTTTTTGTTCAAAGAAACTTCCTGTGGTTAAGTGATGCTTTGATGTGTCTTAAAGGGCGAGCGTTCACAAGCATTTATGTAATGTGTATTTCTTTTTCTAAAAGCTTGGAATGGCTCTGATAAGTATGGATTATAGCAGGAGAACTTGCATGTTCAAAGCATGTTCTCTCATTTACACGTGAGACTGCAATGGTTCCCCGCTGCGGGCATTTTTCTTACATATTCGATGTACTTAAAATAAAAAAAAAAGAGAAAAACAACACGAAAGTTTACAGAGCTTAATATATAGCCCAACAAAGCTTAATATATAGCCCAAAAGGAAACATATAGTGAGGCATGTAATGAAAATGTCCTGTTTCCTTCTGTGCCATTTCGAATGCTCTCATTTTCTAATACTTGAGGCGATTCAATAATATTATTGATTCACACCTGGTCTGTAACGTTGCTTTTGCAATGAGACCCAGTCGAAGTGAAACGGCGCATCTGCATACACCTGAAACTCGCAGCAGTTTGACATTGGACCTGTCTAGTGTTTAGACAGATGTTGCCCAGGTGTTGTCATTGAGACATTTAGGTACCTGGTATAACCAGTACTGTGATCGTACGTAGCCCGTGCGCCGTACATAGTACAAAATCCCTGGGCCACTAACTATAAAATTCATAAGCTTTTCTATTTTGGGGAGGGAAGTATAAAAATGTTGTGTTGCCGTGGAAAGGAAAAACCATTAACCATTGTCTTCGTAGAGAAGATGCAAGAGATCTGTTTCCCTTAGGGAAGAGAAAAATAAGACGAGGGCTGCAAACCTGGTGAGACCAGGCCTGTTTTAATAAGAAAGGTGACAATAAGCCCCTGTATTGCAAAGCACAGATGAGGGACCCCAAGCTGAACCTTAGGACCAGCACCCAAGTGTTTGAGGGGTTGTTCTTCAGCTAATATTAAGCTATCCAAGCCGTACTCTGCATGTGGAAAAGAGAACCTGCAGTCTCTCCAGAGCAGGCTTTCTCATCAGCTTCCAGCTATTTTCTTTTTTAGTGATTGCTGAGAAAACCAAAAAGAGCAGCCCCTTGACACTGTTTTGGCTCTTACGCTGTAACCCAGCCAAAAGTCAAAGTACAAGAGGTCCTTCAGTCTCTTCAGAAGGGTTTGAATCTACTTGGGACCTCAGTGGGGAAGAGCTTGGGGAGATGTTTTCTCCTGAACGGATTCGACAGCACCTGAATTTAAAATCAAGGCAATGTGCTTCTAAAAAAAATCCGTAGGAATAACAAGTTCAGCTAGAGAATGGTGGTTTAAGTTTCCCCTGTCTGTTCACTTTGTTCCTTTTTTTCTTTTTCCTATTCTGATTTTATTTATTTTTTTTTTTCTGTCCCTTTGCAAGAGGGTTACTGAGATACAGTAACACCCACTGGTGGCAGTAATGGCAGTTTTACGGCTTCTCTTAGCTAACCATTATCAGGCAACTCAGCACACCGAGTGGAAGGCACAATATTGCTTTAACACCCCTCTGATTTCCTTCCTCCCAGGGGGCAAATGCTCTGCAGAGAAACCTCCACACTACTGACCACAATTGCTGTAATTTGTTAGTCTAATGGGAAAAAGTACACAGCCTTTCAAAACTGGAAGTATAAAATAATATTGTGCGATACTTTATATAAATGGTGCTTGGGTTTGGAAGTGCTTCTGGTTCAGTTGAGCTCTTCCCTTGGAGAGCCTTGATAACCTGGATTAACTCTCCCTGGTAAGAAAAGCACTTATTAATAAATTATACACCTGCAGTTAGTTGTTGCCTTAAAAAAAAAAAGTTAAAAGGGTTGTAGAAGAAGGTGTTCTGTATGAGAAACAAATCTGCAGGCTGAAGAATCATTTAGCAATTAAACTTGAGTTGCTCTAGAAATAAGCACATGAGTGTCTCCAATTCTTGGACTCAAACTGTCCGAATAAAGGGAAAGTTTGGATTTTTCATCATTTATCCTCTAGAGAAACTGTACAATGGCAAGTGCCTCTGTGGCTCTGCTCTGACGTGGGGAACTGCAGCCTGTGTGATGGGTAGCAGAGCCCGGAGGGGCTGAGCACCATCCTGACCCACTGTAATGCTGGGGCTCGGTATTTGTAGGTGTGCAAACCTTATCTGTGTTTCTAAAATAGGTATTTAAGTTCCCAAGGCCAGAGACTGACGCTCTGCAGGGTTTCTGTGAACTGCTGGGGAGGAGCAAACCCAACACGGGCTTTTATTACTCTACACCCCTGAGTCATGTAGAAATAGGCCTGTAACACCTCGTCCGTATGCTGTGGATGTGATGAGTGTAATTAATTTTCTTTTTTTGTCAGCTACTTTCACGTAATTTTCCTTGTGGTTTGTGCTTCTAGCACCTCCCTGCCCAGGGCAGCATCCAGGTATCCCATCCAGGGGAAGTCCCCGTGGCTATCTCCGAAGCCATGCTCCAACTTTGATCTCTCCCACTCTTCGGGTTAGTTAGGGAGTTCATTTAGTTGCGGAGAGGGATCCCCGAAGAAATCTGTGATTTGCTGATTCAGTATTTGGTGGACTTTTCTCTAGGTCTCTCTGATTTCTTATGAGGATGCGTTAAGGTAGCAGAACTGCCATAATTGTGAACGGCAAAGCTGACTGCAAAAGAAGGTTAGCTGTGGCTTGCTATTTTGACATAATTCCTTAGCATCCGCTACATAATCTTGGGTTTTTTTCCATGAGAATAACAACATTGATTTTGGGGGGGGTCCTGCTCTGGGTGCTGGTGGGTGCCAGGGTGCCCAGACGCAGGGTGCTGCTGCACTGCAGTTCAAAGGCATTGCTGTAGAGGGCTTTCACAACACACCGGATTGGGATGCTAAGGTGGGTGGGGGTTGCAAGGCACTGGGAGCAAGAAGGCCCAGCTGAAATANATATATATATATATATAAAAAAATCAATCTTTCCCTATAGCTGATCAATATTAATAACAATGTTGAGTGGCTGAACAGGATATATGTTTTCTTATGAGAGGGGAAAATGAGAGAAATAAAAACTGAGACGAAATACCTCTGCTGCTAATCAGACAATAGGATCTAAACTTTAATAGCTGCAGAATGATCACAGGGCTGTTGCAACTGCCTGCAGTTGTTTGAACAAGAGTCTCGAGTTTGCATGTTGTCAGTTATTGGAAAATCTCTCTGCCTTTAAATGCTTTGATGGAAGATGTACTTAATAAGGTCTAAAATGAGCGGAGGAAGCAGAGGAACTAGTGAGCGGTGCTGCAGAAGATGCCTGAAAGATAGATTATATGGTGTCATATGGTATTTGGTGCCTTAACTGGAAAATGTGTAACGGAGCCAAATATGAGTTAGGCTAGCGAGTTGCAAGCTCTTTGCAACTTCTTAAGCTTAGTTCAGGTTCGGGTGTTTCAGAGTTGAAATACAGCTTATCCCCTTTGTGCTTGAATAACAAGCTGAACTGGAAAGATATTTCCTCTAAGGCAGGAGCCTCTTCTGCTTTGGTTGGACGCTTTTCACAGGCTGGGCAAGAAGAGAGGCAGAGAATCAATCTTTCTGTGGTTCCTGATAGAAACCTACTCAGCTCCAGCTTTCTGTGGAAGAGTGGTCAGAGGAGTGGAAAAAAACAAACAAACAAACAAAAAAAAACCCCAAAACACAAAAAACCCAAAACCGTCTTGCAAATTGAAGGCCATAAACCCGAGCAAACACTGAGGGGCTAAATAGTTGTGTTCAAGTTTGAAAGTAATAAAGGAGAAGAAGAAAAAAATAAATCAGATGATCCACTTCTTAGAAATCCTTGTTACTAGGACATCTTGTTTCCAGTTCTTCTCTCTCAAGAGTTCATTTCTCTCAAATGATATTTACCCAAAGTAACCTCCACATCACAAACGCACTTATCTCTGCTTTATATCAGCCTTAAGGATTAGGAGTATGGATCTGTTTTCCAGACTGACCGTCTGACTTACTGACCTGAGCTCGTTCGCTCACAAAGCAGCACGTGATGCCGCTCTTGTCAAAACCACAATTAGTCAAAACCCTTTACAGGAAACATGAGCCCAATAAGGAGGGATAAAATTGGAAATCACGTGGTTCATACATAACCTGTGCGTAGCATGAAGGTACACGAATCTCTTCTGCTGCCGCTTGCCAGCTGCAATCAGGTCAACGAAGAGAGCAGCGAACAGATTGATGTTTTCCAGGCATTTTTCATCTTTAAAACAGCTTCAACCATTAAAAAATGAATCTCCACCCCACGCCTGAAGAAAGCATAAATATTATTGTCCAAGATGCAGCTGAATGCTCTTTGTTCATAAACTGGAGTCTCTCCGATGGGTGCATCAAGTGCTGTGGGAGCATCCTGGACCTGCACCCGAGCTCAGTGTCCTCACCGCACCGTCCCCTCTCCATCAGCAGGGCTGGGTCCTCGTTATCCCTCATCTCCATCCTGGGCATAGCCAAGTGGCTGCTGCTTAAAATTTTAACTAGCCTTACAGGCTAATCATGGGAATGAGCTGCTAACCAGCTATGGAGCGTTAACGGTTTTACAAGCCTCTCTGTTTTCCAGCGTATGTCCTGTACCTGAGGAGACCATCGGGGTTTGCTGCCCACAGCCTCGGTGCCCCAGCCCGTCTGACACGAAGTCATAGGGCAGCCCCCGTTTATCAAGCTTGGAAATGGAGTCAGAGCTCAAAACAGATGACTCCATTTAGCACGTATGGTGCTGGAATTGGTTAAGGAGTCGCCAGGGAAGACTAGAGATTATTTTTTTTTAATTATTCTAGAAACACAATAAAATAACAGCTATGGAGTGATTGCTGAGGCTGTGTTTTCACACAAAAATAATAACTTTTAAAATGTGAGGACCATGCACACTAAGGAGAGGAAACCGAGGGAAATGCCGACACAAATAACACAAGCTGAGACGGAACCTTCTCTCTTGTGCTCTTGAGTCTTCCACCGTGGCCATGAAAGCAAGAAAGGGTTGGTGTGTCAGTGCCTCCGTTGGGGGGTGCTCAGTGCTGGGATGGCACCCACCACCGGAGCATCTCAAGTGTACCCTGGGCAGCTTCCTCAGCCTCAGTGGACCTGCCTTTTCCAGTCCATACAGCAGTATAATTTGCAATCACAGCCACTTAAAAAAAAAAACAAACAACCACACATCTCAGGAAGAATAGGAATGAATGCCATGTGTCTTAGAGGTAGTGTCTAATACAGCATGAGTTCCTGCTGAAGTTTTTCTTGCAGCTGAATATTCCTAATCCCAAATCTTTCATTAGGCCATTAGGCAGGGGCAGTTTGAGAGTCTTCATGCTACCTTGCCATATGCTTTCAAAATCAGAACTACTTGGTATCTCTGAGCTCTGTAGTTTTCTGCTGAATTTGTTTTAATATTATCTCCAAGTTCAGAACAGATGAGTGCTGGAAAGCATGTGTAGATTGTTTGTTCTTGTATGTATTCAGACTTGGAATGTTCTCAGATAACAGAAGCAAAAGGTGGTAAGTAAACCATGCAGGACTAGTTTTCTTGGTTTTAAAATACCCCTATCTAAAATTAGCTCATTTGGATGAGAGATTTTGGCTGAGAGGTTTTTGGTGAGTGGTGCCAGGGGAAGATTACTGCTGTTCCTCTGGCACTGCCGTTTGGGCAGGGACGATCTGCTGCAAAACCGAAGTGAAATAGCAGATCCGTTTGCCTGGCCATGTCTCTGCAATGCAGAAAATTAGAAAAGGCATAATGGGATATTTCCCTTTGAACAGTACTAAAATTTGGTTCTCTGACCTACTCCACAGAGCTGGCTGAGACTGGAAGGTACCTCAAGACTCTAGCATGAACTCAAAGATTTTTTCCTCAATATTTTTCAGATGGAGTGTGATTCCATGGTCATGCCAGCAGCTTTTCTAACCCAGTTTGCAGAAGTGTTTCTAAGCTGGTTGGAATTTCTTCGACCCTCTCATCAGGATGTGTGCAGCCTTATTAGGGGTCTGGTTCTCTATTAAAGGGAGGAGTAAAACTGTTTAACTTTAATGGGAGCAGAATCAGGATGTCGGCTTTTTTTATTACTTAATCAGCGCTTGATTAATATATGTGAGTGGACTTGGGATCAAGTTCATAGTTAGATTTGCACAAGTTCATCCAAAATTTGCCAGCACTCCCAGCCCTGTGGCTGTCATTGACTAACCTTTGAATGAAACGCTTGGGCAAAGGTTCAAACCCACTTATGGCATTTTACTTCTCCTATTTGTAACATGTTGCATCTCCTCTCCCCCAAATAGATACTTTGAGGCTTTGCTGCTTCAAGTAAAAAATTAATGAAAGCAGCCTTAGCACTCACAAGTAACCACACAAAAATGACCGGGTGAGTGTGAGAGATGGAGGAAGGGCAGTTTCAAGAAAGAGAGTGACTTCTGAGCTAGCTTCAGTAGGCCTTGTCTTTATAAGCGATAAAGTCATTTCATGTCAATTATGACAAAAAAACCTAACTGGGTAACAGATGTCCTTGCCTCCACTGTGCTGGTGTTTGGAGCCTGTCTGTAAACGTGTAGGACTGCGAGTACGCCCTCCTTAGATGTACAGAATTAGCACGTGGGATGTCGTGAAACTTATTGCCAGCACTCCCAGTAAAGCCCCTCCACACCGGACTTGCTGCCAGCTATAACGTTCAATCTCGCTGTCTGCCATTAGGTTTTCACGATGCTGCTCAGCGCAGCAGGTCACCAGCGCCTCGGCGGCTTTCCCTACCCTTCTTCCCCGTGTGATGTAATCCTTCATCAGACGGGCAGCCCGGGCAATAAAACTGTTTCAGATATCTATTAATATTTGAACATGCTTTTAAGAAAATTTGGCCTTTTGTAATTCTGGTCTCAGAACGGACACATATAATGGTTAGTGATACACATTATACTCAGAGCGGCCATTCTGTAGGTATGTTTCCTTTGTTTGAACTCACATTTTAACATCTATTATTAAAAAAATCTTCTTTGTCCGTTATTTGTTTAGATGCTGGGTTGAATTAATCTGATGACCAGAAGAAAACTACTCTTTTTTTCCAAAAGAAAGACTAAGATTAAGACCATGGCTTGCTTTTTTAGCTCTAAGCTGAGGTTTTGCTTTTGCCCTCTGGTACCCAGCTCTCACCGAATGCAGCAGGGCCACGGATGGGTGTCTACATCCATGATATCATGGATGGTAGCTCCAGATATCATGCTCGTGACGGAAGTTGACAGGCTTCTATTAACAAGAGGGCCGTTCTCTTTAATTATTTTGTAAAATCTACCTCTGCCCCAAGAGTCTCTTGTTCCTGGCCACGCATCTGCCGCATGCAGGATTCCCCTTTCGGAGCCACCCGCCCCCATCAGTGTGGAGCGATGCACGTCGCAACTAAGATGTTATATGGCAAAAGTTATCTTCCGTGGTTGAGAAGTTGTAGCCATACAAAGGAAAGCATGCAGTATGTTAATAGGAATCTATAAATTAATCTGTATATAACACCTTGCTAACACTTAGATTTTATAGGTATCGTGAGCTGAAAGCTTTACCAGTCAGTCATCCTTTATTGTGTTCATTATGGGAATATGACATCTCAATACTAAATATCTGCGCGGATAATAAAACACTTCAGTGAATTAACGGGATGATTGGTACGGTATTTCTCCTTCCCGCTAATAAGAAATTTAGGATGTATTACTTCTGATGAATCCTTAGACATTCCCATACAGATAAATTAACTAACTGGCTGTTAATAATGTTCAAGGGATTTAAAACAATATATTTTCAGTCTTTTATGAGGTTGATGTTAATCTATAAGCACGTATTGGACATAGAGAAAGGGTGAAGGAAGTTATTGCTTTAAGGGAATAAAGAGAGCACTTTTTCTCTCACATATGTAGTAAAATACTGGCCAAATATTTTCAATATTTACAGCTCGGAGGAGTTAAAAAAAATGAGTGTCCCGGCCACTAGAAATCCCACAAATGCTGGCCACATGAACAGATGTCAAGGCCCACTGGTTAACCACATCTTGTAGGTAGTACCACCACGGTGCGGGTTACGTTTGTTATGAATGACTAGATCTCATCCAACCTGCGCTATGGTTGGAGGAGCTCATGGAGGAGCTCTCTGACATTGTCCCACATAAGGGAGAAAATTGTGGTTGTTCTGAGGACAGGCCACCATTAAGGAAACCTTCAGATTTTTGTCAATGCCGTGGTATTAATAGCATAAACGCTGACTCAGCAAAGTGTGTGGTTAAAGACCTGAACACAAATGCTCTCGTTACTTCACTGAGACCTGAGTAATGGCATGAACTGTGTTGAATGGGATCCCACCAAAGCAGGTTCCTGAAATAAAGCCAAAGTTTGAGTGTTTTCCTAGATTGTGACCAGAGAATTCCGGATCAATCCAACTGGACAAACTCTTCTATTTTCCTGAGCCACCCCAACTGTCTTTTTATCTTTTATACCAGTCTTTTCTGCTTTCTTTGATGCATTTGCAGTATCAGCGAGCACTCTGTCCTAAAGGTGACATGGGCTTCCAGGGCAGGTGGAGTGATCAGAGCAAGGAGAAACCGCTTGTCTCTTACTGTGGTGAGGGAGCTTTATATTTAACTAAGATTAAATTGATTTAAACTTGTATTGATATTCTATGAATGAAACATCATAGCTAGACTCCCTGAAGTCCTCAAATGAAGGTGAGGTAAGAATGTGTATGCGTTTGCGTGTGTGTATCTCACCTGCACCCACACCTATCCACCTAGTGCCATTAGTAACACGTGCTTTTAGTAATATTAACCATTGCGTGTCAGGGCAGTGAGGATGTAAATCATTTGCTCTTCCTGTAGTCTTGTACTTCATTTTGTCTTCGTTGCGGGTCAGGCCAGGCATGTAAGTGCCCTGTTGAGGGAACCAGTCTTTGATATCTCACTTCTGTACAGCTGTCTGGGTGGGAGCTGCAGTGACAGGAGATATCAACAACTTTTTAAATTTGAAAACACTGGAAACTAAGATTGGTTTAGACGGCCTTCTTAGGAAAAGGCAGACAAGAAATCCAGCTTCACAGGGTTGCTGGTTTGGTGCATAGCCTGCAGAGAATCGATAGCCAACAGCACCCATCCTCCTCTGACCGCCTTCGGCTGAGTCACGGTTTCAGGATGGCCAGTGAGTGCTGACCACTGTGTAGCCCACAGAAGCTCTGTCATTTTTCAGATATCAAATTCAAGGGAATTCACTATTTCCAGTGAATTTTGCTTTTCCTCTATCCAGTGTCTAGGGCTGTCTCATTTAGAAATAAAAAAAAAAAAAAGCACGTTACTTGGTTTTCATGTTTATGGAAAAAAAACAACTTAAGAAATATGATAAAACCTGAAGGTGTAGTGAAGCTTAGAAATAGTCAGATAAAAAAAATAACTTTTAAAAACTTCCTTTAATTTTAAAACATCTCACAATATTGCAGTCAGTCTTTCGATTTGGGGGAGGGAGGGAGACACTGGGCCATTTGGGTTTAGCAATACTTCAGACCCGCTGAGTTTAATTTCCAAAAATTGTATATCTTAATGGGAGGTAGGCAGAGTCATCTGCTGTAATCAACCTTTCTCTATTTAAAAAGAAATACAAATATGGCTAGTATGGTGCTACATGCACCGTAAGTAGAAAAAGCATCGTAGTGCAGGAGAAAAAAATTATCAGGGAGAGGTGCTTTTGAGTCTGTCATGGCTGCTGTGGCTTTTATCCCATATCAGACTGACAGATGAGATAAACACCCCACATTTTAGTCAGATCCTATTGTTTTGTCAGAGTTACTTAAATGTATTTACAATCTCTGAGGCACTTTTTTTCTTATAGTAATGGTAGTGAAGCCCTTCCAGAAGGAATAAAGATGATATAACGTTCTCGAGTACTTCTGTCTTACTAATGGAATGACTTAAGTTACAGGGGATATTGTTCTGCTGAGCTCCACTAAAATACATATTTACTAGTCAATCTAGTAGTCGTCTTGCCAGTCAATGCCATGATATCACAGCGCTGTGCCTTTCAGGAGAACAACAAAGCAAGCAGAAATTCTTTCTCTGGGACCCTTTTTTGTCTCCATTGATACTTCTATATTTAAAAGAAGCTGCATCATTAAATGAGAATGAGCCACCTTCACTACGCAGTATGGCAATCCTGTTCCCCTTTGGGGTTTCATACGACAATGAGAAATAGGGCAAGTCGGGTCAGAAGTGGTGTAAGCATGGGATGCAGCTGACAGTGCCCAGTTATTTTAGCCAGGGATGGGGTACGGGGACAGGAGAGTAACGGAAGGACAAAACGGTGATGAACTCTTGTGAATGAATTGGAGAGATCCCTTGGTACGCGGGTATTCCATACAGCATTTTATTATTTAATTAAAATGTGATCACAAGATAACGTTTTTCCCTGAGGAATAGTGATGGGTGACTGGGAGTCACGTACCTGGGCTCCAGTTTCTGCTGTGGTGTCTGATCTGGTAAGGCTTCAAGGAACCTTATTCCCTTTTCCCATTTCAGACACGGCCAAAAGTTCAAGAGAAAAGTTCTAGCATTCAGGTTTGCAGGAAAGAAAAAGATAAGACAACTTTGGCTTTTCTGGGAGCACTTTTGGGGTTTCTGAGCTGAGAGCACTTCTCAGTGTCTGGTGATCCTGGAAATGGGACCCTCACACTAGAAAACTAGTCCAGTTGTGGGACAGTTTGTGCCTGCTCATACCCCTTGGGAAGAGATCTAGTTCAGAAATATCTTCCCTATCCGCATTGCACTGAAAAGCAACAAAGCAAGATATAAAACCTCAACGCACAAAAGCAGCTATGAAAAGCTTTGAAACCACATTCCCGTGGCGTTTGGTCAGCTGTCGAACCAGGAGATCATCACACCACAGATTAAGCAGAGGGCCATTGTGACCTTAATTTTCACAGTGAGCCACCATAAAATTATTTAGCACTGGTGCTGCTGTAATGGGAACGCGTTGGGAAGATTGAGTGCTTGGTGGAGCTTCGAGTCACGCTCCTGCTCTGTGTTTTGCTGGCCCAGCGGGAGTGTGCAGGGTTGAAGCACGACTGCTTCACAGCTCTCCACGGTATTTACCACTGTATGTGCCGCCTCCTTGGAATAAAAGGGGAAAAAAAGAGGTGTAAAGGCTCTCTGAGGTGGAAAGGGTCTCTGGCTGCAGAGCTGGCAGTAGGGAGGAACACGATGTGTCGTGGGCGTGATGTGTCCCCCTGGCACAGCCCTGCTATGGTTACAGTGCCGTGTTTTGGTGTATTTGTGGTTGCTGCTGTGACTGCCGTAGCAGTGTAGTTACCAACATGAACGCCCCTGCCGAGGAACATGCGTGACAAACCATTAATAAGGAGATGGCTTGATAGGAGGGGGAGCAGACCGAGAGCAGCGCAGGCAAGCGCTGTGCAGGGAGCACTCCGGCTTGGAAGGGAGATGGGGCACTTGCCAGGGGGACGGATTAAAGAAAATCTTATTTTTGGCTTCAGCAGCTCTGGTAGGTCTTTGCTACGCATTTGCCAGGGCACAAAGGTGTCACAGTACACTTCTGGGGTGTGGAGGGTCCTGCAAGCGCTATGCTGTAGGTAACCAGCTCCGTATGAGACGCACTAGGGCTTCATCCGCCGCCTTTGGTGTTCCTTTACATAGTGGCACATGGTGTTTGCCAGGAGCAGGAACAGGGGTCTCTTTTGGGGATGTATTTCAGGAATTTATATGCAGTCATACAGTAACAATTATATAATTTGGTCTTGATAAACTCCTAAAAAAGTAAATATTCTTATTTAATGAAAAAAATGAAAATTTTACAGAAACTGAAACGCTCTTATTTTGTACCCGTGTAACCTGTGATTTGCTTTGTCAGCTACCTTAAGGTGCTGCCAGATGTGAAAAAAGCCATTGCGTGTCACTGCCGTTACGGTGTGGGTGAAATCATCTTTGTAGATGAAGCATGTGAATATCAGTTTGCTACATTTATAAAGAGCTTTAGGGTACTTCGTCATGAAAGGTCCCATAGTAGTGAGAGATATTGTTACTATAAAAACATTTTATCCTATTTTAGTATGATGGTTTATTGAGTTTTAAAATACTTTTCATGGCAAGCATATATATTAACGGCAGCAGCAGAAACAGATGGGAATAAACACATGTTTTCAAATGAACTCTCTGGGCCAAATTCTGTTCCCAATTCTGTATGTTGTAAATTTGGAGTAAGCGTGTTTAAATTAGAGACAAATCCTCTGGTTTTTATAGATTAGGTTATTGTACTTTGAATGAAATTATGCCTGGTTTCACATCTGTGAAAGCAGAAGTAGATCTTGGGCCTCAAAGCTGATTTTAAAACAATTTTGTCCTTCTCCAGTGTTGCTGCAGCTACATGCAAACAGCTCCAACCTAGTTTGCCGCTCTGTAAAAGACTTACCAGTATAAGACAAAAAAAATTTAGTAGGAGAAATACCAGTGGGAATGTGCCTCAGAGGGAATTCCAGCATCTGCTGAAAGCTGCGTAGATGAGGTACCTACAGCCAGCACAGAGGGAAACATTAGCGATAGTTTATGTATGATTGACCACATCTAGTCACCATCCCCTGTGAAGAAGAGAATGAACGATATGTCTCGATATCCTCGTCCTAGAAGGGGGTGTTTATAAAGGAGATGATGTGACTTGTACATGTACTTTTATTGTTCATTACAAACTGATTTAGAAGGACAAGATGGTGCTCTTTCATGTCTAGCCAGAAGTCTATACATGGATTTCTGGACGTGCTGGAAAAACCCTCCATGTGAAGCTTTTTTTCATCCTTACGAAAATACAGAGATCAGTTTTGTAAAGGCAAGAGAAGGGCATTGTCCTTTGCAAAGGCCAGTCTTCAATTTAATAATGTCATCTTTCAATACTTCTATAGAAAACTTATGCAAATCTTAGTAAATTTTTTTCCTGTTATATATTTGCACCACTTTGTTACTACTCTTAGCTAAAATAATACATTAAAATAAGACTGTATTAATGATACAGTGCTGGGGAAACATACCTCAATCTCATGTTGAAGAAATCCATTGTCCATAGAAAAATAAATTAAAATGAAAGCCCAAAACCGGCATGTTAATGAATAATTTAAGTTATGATTTCTCCTCACCCCCTCTGATGGCTCTTCATCTCTTCACACCCATTCGCTAGAAATCATAGTAAAATTAATAGAAGTTATTCTCAGTCAGGCCTATAGGTGATACTGAGCATGCGGCAACGTGTATTAAAAAAACTCGATATACTATAAAAACCTTATCCCTACAAAAAGGTGACATAGTCCTTTAAAAATAGCTCTTCCAATCCATTGTGCAAAGACACTGACAAAGATTGACAGCTTTTAGAAAGGTGTAATGTTCCCAAGCCAACTGCTAGCACAGCTCAACAAGATAAAGATCAGTAATTCGATCCAGAGGAGAAGGCTAAATGTTAGAGGTTAAGCTGCTATGTTCCTACTACTAATCAAGCTTCAACACCTTATTTTAGCATCATCAGACCTCAATAAGGAAATTGTGAATTATTAAAGCTCCAGCATCCTGGTACACATTGATGCTCTTCTGAGAAGCTGTGGCTTAAAACATGCTGGCTGGCTTCTTAATTGACATGTGCTGGATCTTTCTGACTCGGTCCCGATGTGCTATTTTTTCTTTCTTCTCCTTGGATACTGGTAATTTAAGGTTAAGATACTTTTAAGGTGCAGTATGCTGCTCTAATGAGGACTTAATGGAGTGGAACAGTGATCGTTTGTACAAACTATACTGGACAGACACCTACTGCATATCAAAATCTAGACACTACAGATCCTGACATTGTGTCTACTTTTGTCCCAGCCTCCATCAGCAGATTTTTTTAACCTGGTTTCCTAATTAAATGAGGTTCAGGTGGCTGCGCTCTCCGCCAGCTCCCTTCTCCCCCAGTGCCTTTCAAACCCACTGGCCAAACCTGACCGATGGGCAAGTCCTACAAGGGAAAACCAGGGTGAAGAATGAGATCCTCAGCGGTTATCTCCTCTGTCTGCCAGCGCCAGCCGGGCACCAGCATGTGGTCTGAGCCGGGCACTGGGATGGGAGTGAGGGTGGGGGGGAGCTTCTCTCACTGAAGAAATTTTCTCCTTCCTCTAAAAGAAGGGTTCAGCTGAGAAACTTGATTTTGAATGATGTGGAAGCTGTTATTGTTCATGCAGGAGTGTGAAAAGAGCTTAGTCAGACTTTATAAATCCTTTAAAGACATCACTATGGCGAAAGCGCTTTGAATTGTTTCAGTGGATGTTGCCTCTACTTATATGTAACAACCAGAGAGGTCCAAGGGACAAATTCTGCTTTGATTTCCCACAAAATGTCCCATTCAAAGAGCACAGGCCAAGTTTGCAGGTTGGTTTTCCATGGGCAAGGGGATGCACAGAAATGATGGCGCTGTGATTCGGTCAGTCCCTCTGAATCAGTGAGCTGCACTATTTGCAGGGATAGTTATCCAACTGCCTGTCCACTTTCTGCACTGCGCTCAGGTCATCTGACAAGTCAATTTGTATATATTTTTAGTCACGTTTTCAGCCAAGATTAGGCTGAGTGTCTCTATATTTAACTCATCAACAGAAATTCCATAGATGCTCTAATTTATGCCAATGGTAAGTAAAAGAGTTAATCCAGAATTACACTGAGCAGTGCCCACTAATATGCCTAAAATATCCAGCGTGATCATTACTAGTCACAACCCTCCAAAGCTATTTCCTGGCATCTGCACTCCCCAGGGGCAGATACCCGCAGCATTTGTCAAGCCAGGAACTCCTGCTGCTACCGCATCTCCAAAAAATGCTGCTCTTAAAAAGAGACAATGATGATGTTTGTTTTATTTGCAGTTGCACTGCCATGATAAACAACCCAGGGGTTTTTTTGCCACCAATAAATGGGAATTTTGCCCCAGATGTGGTTGGGCCAGGTTCGAAGCAGCACCTTTGACATTATAAGCACTCAACGTATTTATTTCATAACATCCTTTCCCAGATTTCCAAGTTTAAAGTGACTTCTTTTTTGGGCCAGTCTGCACTGTTAGGATTTTAGCTCACAGAAACATAGTGTCATTCCCCAGCTCTGTAACATGTAGTTCCTATAACTGATTGCTTTAGCGTTAATTGCATTGGTGTGGCATTCCATGTATGAGATGCAAAGAGGAACCTAGCAGGGCTGATGTTAAAGGAAATTCCGTGAAGTCTGCAATTATGGCACAGATCAGTGTGATAAGAATGCAGCCTCTTTGTCCTTGCAAGAATCTTTACCAAAAAAAAAAAAAAAAAATCATGCGAAATGTTTCCATTTCACAAATGAGTCCTCCTGGCATTTTCTATTCGTTCCTGTAAAATTACTGACAACTATACACATTTCTATAATATTACTTCAATCTGCATCACTAGGAAAACCTAAGAGCTTATTAAAGAGATTTATTCTTTCAGTCTTCAAGGTGTAAAGCAGTTCCTTACAGATGTGCTCCATCAGCTTGGTACGTGCCTGTTTGTGGGAAGGGGACCGTGGTTTAAAAGTGGTTTTAAGCGACCTGTGTTCACTGCCTTCCCAGGGTGGCAAACGGGAGGCACTAGGGCAAATCCCAGCAGCAGCACGTTTGCCGTTTAATTCCTTAACAGATGCAGAGGGTTTAGAGACACCTTGTAACTCCACAGCAAGCTGGGCACTCAGGCTCTTTAACTGATGCTGTGCCATCCATCTACTGTTGTCACTTCTGACCTGCACATGCATCAACCCAGAAGCTACCTCTGATGGTGGCTAAAGCAGAGCACTTTGGCTTTCATAATTAAGAACAACAGTCGTTTCACTTCTGATTGCTTAGATTTGTCATATTTTTTCAATTTAATTTAAAGATAAAAAAAGAGAAAGGGAATATCATCAAGTAGAGCCTGTGTTTCCAAGCAAGGACAGTCATTTCTCTTCCAGTAAGTGGAAGTCCCATTGTATCGACAATGCCACTGAGAAATTAGTGGAACTCAGCAGAAGGAACGTTAGCGATATTGGTCCTGAAATGGCAGCCTATTATGCACAGGAGAAATACTGGTTTTGTAGAGTGATTCTCCTCCTTCTTCTGCCATCACAGGGAAAGCAATGTACAAAAATAATAAATATATATATATATAGCTGCCAAGGATCTCTCAGCTTTTCTGAATTAAATGAATTTTGTACATTTTTTGCTTTTTATTTGAAATCTCGAATGCGTTCTGTATTGGGAATGTGTGGGAGAGCTGAAGTCAGTAATTTAGCAGGCTGTAAGATGCATTGTAAGGAGAGATGCTGATTGTGAAAAGGCTCCAGCATCCAGTCTCTAAGCAGAAGCAGCGGCTGCGGGCTGTTGGCAAGCGTGTGATGCAATGGTGGCCTGAAATGCTCCAGTGTCTATCTAGAACCTGTGAATCTTCTTCGCAGGTTGGAAATTTGCACCAGCAGCGTGCGCAGGGCAGCCGGTTCAGGCTGCGTGTGCTGCACAGTGTCTGGGGCTGCTGACAGGGCTGATCTAAAAATGCCTTCCCGTTACTAACTGGTTTAACCTTTTTTTTTATTCAGACTCTTGAGGTTCGTAAAGCAGAACTAGACTGTCTTGACTGTGTTGCCACGTAGAAATTTTATCCCTGCAAACACCTTATCTTTTATTCTGCGTTACCTACCGCGGGCAGGAGGAAGGCTATGGCTCCTGCCATCACTGCCCATCTCCCGCTCCTATTTTTTTCTCTCCCGAAGCAGCTCTTTTGGAGCTGTTCCAGACAACAGCCCTCAGGTGGAGGAATCACAGGGGGGAGGGTGGGGTTTTGTACCTAGCACGTAAATCTGTTTGTCAGCTCCGTGTCTGGACTCAATTTCCCCCAGAAGTGCGTCCAAGTAGAGCCATGTGTATTTGTGTGCGCGTGTGCATATAGATGTAGGTGCTTTTCAATCCTGTTCCCACCTGCAGGTTTGCCAGCCAGGTGGGTGCTGTAGCTCAGAGGGGATGGGCAATATATAATCTTAGCTCGAATAATCCTAGCCCGAGTGGAAATCGTCAGCAAACCCAGCTGGGAGGGGGAACGCAGTCATTTTCCCAGCGTCATGCCTTTCCAATTTCCTGACACGGCTTGGACATGATGGCATTGCAGGAGCAAGGGGAAAATTATCAAAAGGTGAAGCTCTCCTGGGCTTCTCATGAGCTTACTTAGCTCAGTGGTGGTGTGGGAAGAGAGAACGGGCAAGGTCCAGGGGATCTTGCTCCTGGTGTAAGTACCCCCGAGTCTTCCCAGCCCTAACAACAGTGATAATATTTTTTAAAATAAAGAGCTGCTCTCTCTGATAAAAAGCAAACTCTGCTCCGGTTGCATCTCTTTGCTGGGCGTGCGGAGCTGTAACGTGAGGAAGCTCAGCCTGGGAAATAGACTGACTTGAGCTCTTTCCAAATAACGCAGGGAGAGCTGGTAGCGGCAACATGACACTGTCAACAAATTGACAATTCACATTCCCTCATGTGGTGTCAAACAGACACTGCTGCACTTCGCTGTACTCCGTCCAAAAGGGTCCCGCTAGGCTGCGGCAGCAAAGAGGAGTTTCACCCTCGGAAAAGCCGGCGATGGCAAGGCAGCTGCCGGCTTCGGCAAACGGTGCCGGCGTGCAGGAGTGGTTCTGTTTGTTCAGCTCTCAGGCTCTTAGCAAAATATTAATAGGACCTATAAAACGGCAGGCGTCTCTGACCGCCCCAGCAACCCCCTGCAAATGCAGCTTACCCATTTGAAGGAGGAGCTGCTGGGTGGGATGGGTCCTTGCTCTGCTCTTCCCAAGGCTTTGGGTATAGAAAGGATTCCTCTTTGGTTAGGGCAGCCTTGGAAAACAGCTGCGTTTGGGGCTTGCAGAGCTATGGTGGGGACATAAATCGGTCTCTCCTGGTGGTACTGGCAGAGCAGAACCAGCGCTGGGATTAAAAAAGTTTCTCCCATCTTATTGTTAGAGCCTTTCTCCACCTTTCTGAAAGCCGTTGCCCTTTGCAGGGTTCACAGAAAGATCTCCAAATTCAGTCACAGGAGCAGCCCACACATTTTTGAAGCAGTATGAGTGTGCCTTGGCCACATACCTCCTGCAGGCAAGCGAAGCTTTCACATCCTGATGCAGTTAAAAATGGGGACTGGGTTGAAAGTATCACCCCTAAATGTGAGAAAATACCTCTCCCACCACTACCCAGAGTGACCCCCAGGCTCCCCTGCCACCAACACATGGGGCAGATTCTCCAGGGGAATTAAGGTGATTGCAGCCTCCTTTGTGGAGCTGTGAGTCCCGTAATGGAGGTGAGCTTGGCTCCTGAAGCGGACAGTCTAATTTCCTAATTTTTCAAAGATACGGGTGCCCTTTTGATACAGCGGCCGCGCCTCGTTTCTGAAAGCCAGGCCAGATTTAGAAATCTAACTCAACACTTCAATTGTTAAAAAGCTCGGCCTTTCTTTCTCTGCTCGGAAACAAATGCGCACCATTACAGCTGCATTCATCATACCCCTTTCCCATTTGTTTTCTACCAATGTTCAACCGGAGGAGCTTCACAGAGGAAGTGAAACACAAGAGCAGTCACCAGTGGTGATGATCTGTCCCCGAAGCCTGATTCAGTGAATTGAACTCATCCATTCAGAGAACAGAAACATTCAATAAGACACGTGGGCTCATCTTTTAAGGTATTTAGGTACTTAACTATTAATGTTTCCCGTGGTTGCTAGGTGTTCGGGCACTTTCAAAAGCAGGATCTGCCTGGTCCATGAAAAACTGCTTGCTCTTGAACATTCAAGCAAACTTTTGTGGAAAAGCTTACCTCTGCACTTACATTGTGATAAATGATGTGGGTTAGGATTAATTTCAGCTAATTTTGGCCATGGAAAAATCAAGTGTCCGATCTAAGCTACTCACCTGGGCTATCTCTAGAGCAAAGGAGAGCAGCATCTCTAGAGGGTGGTTCAACCCACCTAATTTCAACTTCTACCTTTGGGACTGGGTGAGTTGTCTTCTCGCTGCCTTAACTATAGAGAAAACCTGGAAAACTAGTTTAGTTCAACACCTAACTTTCAGGTGACTAAAGTAAGGTGAAATAAATCCCTCTCACTGAG
Organism: Dromas ardeola; assembly: GCA_013398915.1. NCBI lineage: Eukaryota > Metazoa > Chordata > Aves > Charadriiformes > Dromadidae > Dromas > Dromas ardeola. Next base: position 981,116 of record VYZM01020754.1, on the reverse strand, counting down.
AGTACTTTTAGGTAATGAATAATTTCAGGGTATTTTAATTTGCTTGCAGACACTTCAAGAACAGAAAATGAGGTAAAATTAGTCATGTGGTTAATTCATTATGTATAATTCCCCTAGCTAGAATCAGGGCAGAAGCCTGCCCAATAAGTCTAACCTCATGACTCCCATTGACATTTTTACAATTTGAAGAAAGCAGAAAACTCCCCCAAATTGGCTTTTCACCTAGTCCTGTGAACCAATTTCGTGTTCGAGATTAAAAGTGCTGAGCTCGTATGAAGGTTTGAACCAGAACTTTTGCTGTTTATAGCAATGTGGGCAACCTTACTGTTAATGAACATTGTGAAATATTCAGAAAAGTACGTCAGGTCCCGTCACAAAGCACACACGCACATTTGAAAACCCATCCTTCCGGAAAGATAGGCTTGTTATAAAACTTGTGCTTACTTCTAAATGGTGCTGAAATTGTTTTGTAAGAGGTAATCTTATCAAGAGGCAGCGAAAGAGGGGGCAGCAATCTTTTATTGCCAAGCCGACTTCAGCTTCTAAGAGCTGTGCAACCAGTCTGCTTATTTTGAGATGTGAAAGTCGCTCGACAAAATTTTGCACATAACACAGTAATTGTCTACAAAATGTGTGTGCTGGGCTTGGTATCAGGCGGCGACCGTAGAACCTGTTAGTCACTTGGAGGTATTGGCAGAGCTGCATCCCCCAGCCTCTACCTCCCTTCCCTGCACAGAGGGCTTGGAGATCTGGCTGCAGATGCTGTGGTTGACCTTTATCCTTGCTGTGGACTGAGCCACGGTCCCTGGTCCAGACATCCCCCAATGCAGAGCTGGACGTTCAGAGGAGCCTTTGGTCTTCCCTAATTCTGGATGGATCTCACGGAGGGCAGTTGGGAGCCTCCTGCCCATGCTATTGTATCCTGTGGCACTGGTGACCCTTCCGCAATGTGGCCAGCAGTCCTCTTCCAGGGTACTTCAAAATATACCGCAAAAGATTTTGAACCTGTGTGTCTTCATTGATGAAGCACCCCCTTGGTCCCTGACCTAAGGTCAATGACTTTAAAGGACATTAACTAGCATTGACTGAGAGATTTGTTAAAGGTCAAGGCTTGAATAATTCAAGCCCCATAAAGATTTCACTAAAGTCAAGGCCCTCTGGGCAAGTACCTAGTTTGCGTGGGCAGGGTGTCCATGCATCCCTGACAAATGAGGACGATGCTGCTCGTACCAGCAGCATCCAGAGGCTTGTAGGAGAGCCGCATGTCTCTGCTTTATCATCTTGCAGGGGGAGTTATAGGGTTTGTTTTGTTGGCAGAAGCCTGTGTGCCCTTTTTCCATCCCACTTCTTCAGCCATTGTGATCTCTGCGGTTTGCATGGGTGTCCTACCTCTGCTGAGCATCCTTTGGTAGGAGCCGGCAGCATGACAGCTAAATTGCATCTTTCTGCAGGTTGTTAGTCACTAAATGAATTCCAGGATGCAGGATATGTTGTGGTCCCCGGCCGCAGCAACAATGCAACCCCAAAGTGCAGCAGGATGATTTCACAGCCACTGTTTACTTGTATTCAGAGCATAGAATCACAGAATGGTTCGGGTTAGAAGGGACCTTAAAGATCACCTAGTTCCAACCCCCCTGCCATGGGCAGGGACACCTCCCACTAGACCAGGTCTTAATGGGAGTGATATTCTGCCTGGTGGCACCCTGTTCCATTTGAAGGAACACAGCAATGACTGGAGGGTATATTTTGAGCTCTGTACTAAAATCCAAGCTGAAAATAGCATTGAGATGGAGCATATGTGTCTTGGAAGAGCCTGTCATTTCATCCCCTTCAGAAAAGACTGTTGACTTCAGTGAGTTACAGGCTGGGACCTAAAGCTCCAACAGATTTGAACAACACCAAAACCACCCTACATTATTGTATAACTCCTAAGTGGGGCTCCCACTCTTTGTCATGTCTCTCCCAGTGGGGCTGAGTCCTGGGGTCGCCCTGAGGTTCAGGTAGCTGCCAGATGGGCTTCTGCGTGGTCAGCAAGTGGAGAGGGAAATGATGGAGGTCCTGGAGCAGGGCAGGCAAAGGGGATGCTCCTCTTCAAGCCAGTAGATCTTCACAGCAGCCTGTGCCTGCTCCAAAGTTTTCTCAAATAAATAGAGAAAAAACATTGGTTAGGGCAGGACTGTAGGTTTTACAGGCACTTGTAGCAGGGTGCAAACAGAGCTGAGTCTTCTCTTGTGCCACGCTCCTACCCTTAGGTGTAGCATCTTTGCACGCTCATGACCATGCACTGTAGAGCTGGGTCTGACAGGCACGGCCTGGAGACCAGACTGACTGTGTCCCCCCGTTTGGGAAAGCAGATCGTGAGAGACCTGCTGGGTTAGGTAGGACAGGTCCGTGAACAGAACGACCTCATCCAAAGGTGGACGGGATCTCACCCCGTGCTCATTCATGCACTCTTAGATGCAAAAGTGAAATGTGTCAAGACCCTTTGCCTTTCTTTGGCCAAGGTGGCTGGTGAGGAGACTTGCTGTGTCTGGAGCTTGCATCAGGCTTTGCTACCTTCACCGTACAATCCAAGCCCAGCCCCACTAACCCATGGAAATAGATCTTACAGGTTTAAATGAGACTATCTGTATGAGTAAGAGATACTCAAATGAATAATTGTTTGCAGTATTTGTGTGTCTGTTATTTTAACTTTGAGTAATTCAGGAATGACTGTAGATATATCCATATGATGACAGTTGTTTCAATGTTTTCATTCAAAGCTCTTCTGAAAAACAGGTGATGCTGTCTAAAAAGGGCATTTTATAAATGAACCAGACAGTCATTTGAAATTGGGTTTCCTTTGTTTGCTGTTGATAACAAAAGCGTATCTATTTGAAATTTCTCTTTTTTTTTTTTTTTCCTCTGCTGGAGCATAGAAAGAATTCACAGTGCTTTGTGCTGGGGCTGGGGCTGGAGCTAGCTCCAGCACCAGCTGGTAATAAAGATACAAACAGGGATCTATATGCTTTAAAAATCAAGAGAATTGCCTAGACAATCATTGAAATGGCATTTGGTTCAATTCCATGTAAAAAAAAGTATTTTGAAAGTTTGACCTGGCGTTACAGGGACTTTTTTTGAATTCTTCAAAGAGTAATCCCAGTTTACCTTTTTTTTTTTTTTTCCCCCTTCAGGTTCAACCCCTTTTATCACACTAAAGTGCCAATCAATATTGTGAGATAGATGTTACATCTTAGGTTTTTATAACATTACTTGTCCCAGAAGGGATACTGTATCTTTAAGGAAATGGACCCGATATCCTGTTTCTGAAGGATTAAAACACTTTAAAGAGACAGAAGAGGCTGTAAACCCCTATCATATTCTTATTCTCTCTTCATTATCTTGTCCAGTATCTATCCCTGCTGAGTAAATCTGGTTGTGTGTTTCTCCAAAGTGGTCATAAGAAGAAATTTATTTACTTCTCTTTGCACTGGAGGGGCATTACTGGGTTTCAAGGCTCTCCGAAGTAATAAAGATTTTGCAGTGTGTGCAGAAGGAGCAGAAATTCAGAACTTCTTTTCCCCCTCTGAGGTCGTTTGGCCAGCCTAAAGGGGAGACACTTCTCATTTTCTGACAGGCTTTATTTCCGTAAGATTTTCCAATTAGCAGGAAAAGGTCACACTAATGTTAGTGCTGTGTGGAGGAAGGGGGATCCGACTATGCAAATAGAGATCTCCTTGAAAGGACAATATAAAAATATTGTATTTTCCTTCATTTCTTAATTAAAAATTGGAGAGGAGGGGTGTGGGAGTGTGTGTGCTTGTGCGTGCGCGTGTTTGCTGGAGGGGGAAGGGAGCGCTCCCTCTTGCCTGGGATCAGCAATTTCACTCGGTGTGCGGACCTCGCTTTTCTCTGAAACAGCAAATTGCATTCAGTCTCCTGTCTATATGTTTGTCCACCTGGGTGGAAAACAGACAGCCCAACAGATTTCCGTCCCGCAAGGGCTCTGGGAGAGGGAGCGACTGGGGCGAGGGGCAGGGAGACGACACGCACATAACGCGTTTTTCTTTTTGCTCCCAATTAATTCTGAAGAGGAATTTGGAGTGGGTTTTTTGGGATGGTTGGTTTGGGGCTTTTTAATCAAACCCGAGCTGAAAACAAACAACGCTGACTGCAAGCATTCCCCCACCACCACCCTCCCCATCCCCTTTGAGCCCTGCTAGAAGCATCTCTCTGTAGCTTTCCCGGTAGCTTTTGTTTTCCGTGCTGGGTGCGTGTGTGTCCCCTCGCACGTGCGCACCGAAAGCCCAGGAACTTTTTCCAACGAGGTGAAGAACCAGGAGGTGTCAGGACTCGCTCACGCTCGGCTTTCAAAGAAGCCTCGCATTCTTCCTCCTCGCAGGCAAGCATCCGTCTCTCTTTTTATAGCCTGGGAACAGCCGTGGCCCCAACTTGTGCCCCTTTCTCCACCGAGGGGCCGCAGCGTTTAAATTTGGCTATGGGCATTGGGGAGAGGCAGGTGCATGAGTCTGGAATCTCTCTGCAGGCGTTAAACCGGTCCAGCTCCTCCCCGGCATATTTCCTCCTTAAACACATAACCGGTTTCTTTGCAGCCGGGGAGCTGGAAACCATCTCGGGAGTCAATTTGGTCTCGAAGGCATCGTATTAGGGCAAAAGGACGGAGTTCGGCTGCCTGCGGACACTCCTGGGCAGACAATTGGTGCCGTGAGGGGTTCACGGGAAATAGAGAATCTTTTCAATTTAGTCTGTAACTTGCTAAACTACACGCGCACACACATATACACATATATATATCTATATAGCCACTAGAGAATTATTTCACAGGAAATTAAATATTTGCAGCTCTCCCACACCATTTCATATCTTGCCAATTCCCATAACCCCCTTTTCAGATCACCAGTCCCTGCTGGAGCCCAGAAACTGTCTATCATAACCAGAAGTTTATACACTGGGAAACATTTCTGCACCAAATCCTTCGCTGGAGTAAATTGGCAGGGTGCCACCGAAGTCAGAGCCGTCGCGGTGATTTACACCAGCTGCGGATCTAGCCCGGAGAAATGTGAAAAGCTCGCTGAGCTTTGTGCACCGAAGAGTTACGTGGCCAGTCCCCTATCCCTGATAGTAAAAGCTAAAACGTCCTGATCTCCCAAGGAGCTGATCAGAATAATATTTTTTTCATCCGCATTAAGCGGTAAGCTTAGGCTGCACTGTGGAAATCTTCCCTTCCTTCTTGTTGAAAAGCGATGTTTTATCTTCTCTGGATTTCCACCCTGACATTTATACCTAATGACAATTAACTTTCCTTTCCCATTAATCAAAAGTAATTCTCTTTCTGACAGCGTTTGGCACGGGTATGTGTCTGGACGTGTGTGTAACTGCAGTACTTCTCGCTGGATGGACTCTCTCGTTTTGCAGGGGGAGCGAGCTCTCCCCCACGATGTCCCTGCAAGGAGGGCAGTTTGCGGGATGAGGTGGGACACGGACTCGCGGGGAAGCGCCGGGAGCGGGACTGGAGCTGGACGGGCGCGTGGGAGGGACGGCGGCTCCCCGGGAGAGGGGAAATCCAGCGCTGTTGGCTTCCAGCGAGCAGCTCGCGGATAACGACAGCAAAGCAGGGAGACAAAGCACGTTTCCCTTTACTGCACTCCCCTTTCTGAGCGAGCCGGAGCGCGGCGAGCCCCCGGTGCGTCCAGCAGGTGTTTTACCCACTGGCACCTTCCCCATCTTCGGGTACCTACCGCATCTCCCTCTTCCAGCCCTCCTCCTCAGGGAGCACACAACTTCGGTCCCTGTTGCCAAAATCTGGGTGTTAAATACCTTTTAGTTACGGTTTGCAGGGTATGAGACTGCTTCAGAGCGACTGCAGAAACACAAGGTGATCTCTTGTTTGCGCTGAAGCGGATGGCAGCGCTCCTGTCCGCTCCAGTGGCACAGGATCGGACCTCACAGGGGATTTCTGGTGGACTATTTCAGTTGAGAAATAGCCAGGCTTACATCTGGGGGGGAAAAAAGAAGATTGACTTTTTTTTTTTTTTTTAAACATAAAGCAGTAATGTTGCTTGAGTTTTTGAGTAGCTCTGAAAGGGAGAAACCTCTTTTAATAATAATCGGGTTTAGCCGAAGCCTGAGTGTATGATGTATCAGTGAAACTAAGAAAATCACATAAATACTTGTTTTAACCTTAGAAATATAAATTAACTTTCATAATAGCCCTCAAAATAGCCATGTCTGCTTTAACACCATTTGGAGAGGCACAGGGATGCTCTATGAGTCACTAATTGAGTCAAGTGCAGAACCTCAAACCCTCATTACCAGAGTTGCCTGTAGGTTTGTTTGTGTCTTGAGGTAAACTGAGAACCTGCAAAAATACGCAAAAAGGCTTGTGATCGGTGAAGTTGAAGTTCCTGTTTTGATTCCAATATTCTGTTCAAGTGCTGGAATTCATCCAGCAGCTCATGGTGGAGGTGCAAAGGTAACATACTCCGAGGGGAAGCCACCTTCCAAAAACTTTTCCATTCCCATTGATTAAATGCATCAGAAACTTAAAATCCAAAGACACTTGATGCTTAGGGAATAGGTTCTTAGGGACTGGCACCTAATTTTGATCTACGTTTGCAAACTCATACTATTTACCTTTCATATGCATTAGCCGCACACAGACAAGACTTTGTTTGCACTGATGTTCAGAAAAATAAATGTGGGATACTTAGCTGGAATTTGTTGCGTGGTTGTGGTGGATTGTGATAAGTGGCTGCGCTTTGGAGACTGATACATTTAATAAACACTCGGTGGATATAAAATAAATTAATCCCTACTGTTTATAGGATAAGACATGGTGTTTTACAACATTAATGCTGTTGTACAAAATAGTCAAGAGCATGTCAACGTTTTGTTTTTAGCTAGACCATATGAACCCATGGATATTAGAAAGCACATGTTTAGCACCAGATGTAGCTGTAGGGTGACCCCAAGCCATAATATTTGAATGCCATTCAGTCCTTGGGTGGTTGGATCTGGCAGTCAGTCCCTGGTGGAAAACTGGTACCTTCCTGAGATTTCAGGCATGAGTTTGCATTTTTACTTTTCTATCCAAAATTCAGCTGTTCCAAGGCTTAAACCTTGGAGCGTCCAGCCGCTCAGCAGGCCCAGGCGATGTCCTCCTGCGCCATGCGCGGGCCAGGTCCCCCGCAGAGCACGGCCAGAGCCCAACGCTGAACTAGCCTCCGACAGAGGACTTAACGGGCCATTGTTATTTAGCTGAGCTAGTGGTTAATAAAAATGAAGCCAGACCAGATGTAGAAACCTGCTAGAGAAACTGGATCGTTTCAAAGATTTAAGAGCTTGCAGGACCGTGAGAATCCCTCTGCTGCAGGACTACCCCCATCCTTTTTTGTTGTATGTAATGCAGCTTCAAAACTGCATTTGACATCTTCAGGTCATTAAAGGCAGGCAATGATGCACTCTTTCATTTTTAATACAGTGAATGTTTTAAAGAACGCTTTTCACAATCCAAAAAACATATCAAAACCAACGGAGAGAACAAGTGTAACGACATTTCAAAAATCAAGCAGATAATTCCTGCTGGATAACCCTACATTGCTGATACCACCTTGAGTGCATAATATTGGCAGTCTACAAATAATTGACTTATCTAAACTAAGACGGGAAAAAAACAAACGCCGCCATTAGGTTTTCTGTGTTAGGTTTCTGTGACATTGGTGTTAGCCTCGAGCGTATTTTCATTATGCCTCTAAGAAAATGTATTTCTTGCTGTTATAATACATGCAAACAAGCAGAGAGAGATTTGCATTGAGTTGGCATTAGTTTTGTTAGGGTTGCCAAAACTGGGGCTCTCTGCAAGTGATATGTTTCACATTGCAGCATTCCTCTCAGAAACTTGCAGAACTAAATAAATAATGGCACCGTAGATGAAACTGGAGAAAACTGAGCAATGCTCAAGCCAGGTGCCCAGAATTTCTATCCAGGCTGCCAGAGTTTCAAAGAATTAAACTTTTCAGATCAAATTCTGTAGTCTTTGTGAAATTTTGATGCTGGTAAAGCTTTGAATGGAATGAAGTTTTGTCTTGACCGAGTGCCAGGGACTTTACATACAACATCTCAGCCAGCACCTGTCAAAACCAGTGGAGAGATTACTGCTGATTTTCGTGGTCACTGATGGGGCCGGTCTCGAGACCTTCTTGTTCCCTGCTCCCTGTTTGGTGGATCCGATTTCTTGTTGGCTCGCCCAGCAGTGCTCAGGGGCTTTACCAGCTTGCGGCACGGAGCAGCCGGCCGTGCTGACCAGGGTTTCGAGGAAGTCCCTCCTCTTTCTGGCTGTTGGCATTCTTGTGAATCTTGTCGTTTATCCGTTAATTGCAATACTATAATTATAACAGTATAATTCTAATTATATAATGATAAATATAATAGTTATAATAGTAGAGTTTGATCATCAGCCTTCTTTGCCACTAAAGCACCTGATTGCAGACAAAAACCTATATATGTATCTCAGTGAAATTTTAGGGCTTGCTTAATTTCGGACACCTGCCTAAATTTCTTTAATGAATAAGGATAGATTCAGGTATATCCTTGCAACCGGCCACTTACCCAAGTGTACTGAACTCAGGCCGAATTACTGCGCTGTGGGCACCTGGGAGGTCTTCAAAAAATAACTTCATGCTCTTTGAAGAGGCTCAGAAGAAACTTCCAGCTTTGCAGAGACCGTATCTCTGGTGCGCTGACCTCCTGGTAACGGCAGCCCAGTAAGTGTTGCACTTGGCTGGAGTCGTCCTTAGTGATTCAGTTAGTTGGATGAACAGGCATTTTAGTGACACAGACTAGATGTCCATGCAGTGGTCCATCGGAACTAATCAGCTGGCTGTTTTCCATTCACACCGACTGATGGTTCTGTGAGGAAAGTTAGTAGATGGTAACCTTTTTAATCAAAGAACGTGATAAGCAATGGCAGATGGATCTTGGAATCAAAAGAAGAGAAAGGATTACCTTATTGCATGAAGAACTAGCTTGATGGTGACTCTTCACAATCTGAGTCACTCACTCTTCTAAAGATACATGACGAAATCTTGCTTTCACCTGAACCATAACAGCAATTCCAGCAGAGCATGTGCTAAATTGCCATGTAGCGTTTGTTTTCTCATTGTGCTTGAGTGATGGGACAGACTCATGAGCTGCAAAGTTCCATGTCAGATGCCTGAGTTGAGAAAGTTTGCTCAGTCCTTCCAAGATAGAAGAAAACTTTTCAAAACTGCCTTTTAAACTTCATGAAAACTTCTTTGGTCCACAAGGCTAAATATTGTAAGATATGCATTTTATATGCCCGGCTCCAGGAACTGAAATTGGAAACTTGAAGTCGGGCTATCTTAGCATAGAGGGACACACAGCAGAAGGCGACCCGAGCCCGGGCACACTTAGAAGAGGAGACACTTGAAGACACCTTGAGTAGTAGTTAGCTGGAGTTTCACCTAGAAAAAGAGAATGGAAATAGAGTTGGTCTTCACCCCTTGATGTCCCTAAGGTGTAGGTGCCTTACTGAGAGTTTCAGGGAGATGTTTCATCCCCAGCATTGACAGAATCCCCAGAAAGTGTGGAAACTCTGATCCTAGAGCCTATGCCTTGGCTTTGCCTCTTCAGCCATTGATCTTCAGGAGGAGTGTTTTCTGGGGCTTTGTTTTTGGGTTAATGAATCTTGAATTCTTCTGCACTGAGAATTGGCCTCAAAAGCCACCTGGCAAAGCCCATGTCTGGTGGGCTAGTCCAGGATGTGGTGTAGAAGGTGCCTTCATGAGGTATGGGCCGCCTTCTGCCAGAGCAGAGCGATGAATCTGGCCTGCCTACAGGCCACAGTTTTTAAAAAAAGAGGTACAGCATGTGGTTTCTTTGGAGAGAAGGCAACTGTAGTTTGACTGTGTCTTGATGTGTATATCAAGTGCAATTTGAAAAATGCCAATTAGGTTAAGCTCCTCAGGGAACCCAGGCAATGAGACGCCCTGTTGCTGCTAAAGTGCTCAGTCCAGGAGGGCTGAGGGTCTCCCAGAAAGGAGCAGGAGCAGAACTGGAGATGCCTGGGAAGAGTTAGATCAGTTAGATTTATTTTAAAGCCCTCAGGAGCTTTCAGGGTCACAGCTTTGGCCTTAGGCACCTCATTTGCCAGTCAGGCAACCAGCTCCACTTTTTGGAACTGATTCTTCCTAAATTAAGAGTCTAAGTGCTGTAATATAAATAAATAATAAAATTAATAAAAATAATAAAATTCAGTATTAAAATTGCCATTGGGAAAACCAATAAAAGAAAAAGCCACCAACCATGTAATGGCTACTTTTAACCACTTAACATACAGTTTAAATCTCTAAAGAGGAATAATAATACATTTATTTCTAAAGTACCTGAAGTTGCCAAAGGCACTCAGGGTGCTCTGCGATATAAAACCGTTTCTAAAAATAAATTAGCACATTATAAAAAGGCTCTGTGTAGTGAGTGTACTTAGTGAGCAGGTGAAACGTTTCTGACAGAACATGTTTCTTTTGGAAGGGGCTGGTCTACTCGCATTGAATCAGTTGGAGGGAGTTTCCATTGAGAAGTTAGACAAGCATTTTTGGGGTGTTTTTTTTTTTTTTTTTTACACGGTTGAAAATCTTTTGGAGATGCCAGCTGCGGTACTGGAACGAAAGGCAGATGAGAGGAGGTGCTGGGGATGGAGCACCTTGTTACGCTCTGCAATGCCGGGGATGCCCGTGCGGGCTGTGCGAAGCCGGGCTCCTCCGCAACCCACCACCACCTTCCCCTAACTCCTTCCAGAGACCTGTTACCACCGAGAAAAGCCGTCCAAGCCCTCCAACCCTAAGAGAGAGTATAAAACCCGTCCTTTTGCCAGCTGAACCTCCCCGGGAATCCAGAAGGGCCGGCTGCTGGGCGCTGCCGGCCGTGCCTGCGAGGCATCTGTCACCAGGCGAACATCCCGCGGGGCGGCAGCGATGCTGCTGCCGAGGGCGGCTTTGTGTGGCCGCAGCCAGCTGGCAAGGGCTGCAACGTGGGGCCCCGCTGGAAAGGCAAAAAATAAAGCCGGGGAGGAGGATTCCCGAGCAGCGGAAAGGGGAGAAGAGGAGGAGGGTTTGTTGTTATTTGCGGTGGCTTCGTTTGTCCCGAAATTCCTTCCACAATGAGCTGCGTGTCTCCGGCGGCGGCGCTGGCCGGGATCCACGCGCATCAGCTGTTTGATATTTTTTACGAGCGTCTCCCCCCGGCTCCTGCCCGTCCTTCGGATCCGGGCCGCCGTGATGCAACGCTGCTTGGAGAGCGGCAGCCTCCGTCTCAGGCAGTTTTCCGAAGCGCTTCTTTAGAAAGTTAGCTGTTTGAAACAGCCTCGGAGGAAACCGCGCTTTGCTTTCATCTGTATCCTAAGGCCTAATTGAGTTGAATACAAATATAAACTTATAACAGACGTTTCGGTCGTTCTCTTCAGCTTGTCTCACAAAAAGCCAGTTTAATGATCTTTCTGAAGGCTGTTTCACTGAGGCAGCAGAAAGGCACCAGCTTTACATCATTACTGAATAGTGCATAAAGGAATTATTTAGCAAGATGTTCTGTTTGTTAATAGACCCAAATCACGGTTTCTTTTACCAAATACTGCTTTTATTTGAGGTCTTTGAATGAATTTCATTCAAACAATGCTAACATCTGATGATAAAAACCACTAATGAGAGGAAAATCATCCGCGGTTTTGATCTAGAGCTCTCATTAATTCCAAACTTTGCTTTTAGTTCGTTTTGCTGATCAAATCATTAGAACAGTTTTTATTACCGCTTTGGCTCCCTCCAAAGAGAGTTAGCTTTCCATGAGCTTAAACTCAATTGTCTTTGTTTGTCTTTGTTTTCCTTATACTGTGTCACATCACGCTGACGGAACGAAATGGTCCAGAAGGGATCTTTATCCAATGGATGAAGAGGGGAAGAGACCCCCCCAACGCCAGACCTTAAGCATCCCATAAACCTGGGGACAGTCTGGCGTTCTTTCAGTTTAAGTCTTGGGCCCTACACCTAAACCGATACGGTCTTTGTTTCTGGGAGGATATTTTTCCAGATGAAATACGGAAGAAAATTATTCGTCTAGGGACATTCAGGACTGCACCGTGGAAATTTTTGCTCAATATGTGGTGTTTTCCGTACTTGTTTACACTCCTTATACCTATACCAGCACACGTTGTGCTGCCTTGCAAACTTATTTAATTGCTAAATAATTTTCTGTGGTAGTATCAAGCTGCAAGTTGTGGGGGTTTTGTTGTTGGGGGGCGGGGGGGTTGCGGGTTTTTTTTAAAGATAAAAGCCCCAAAGTGCAAAGTTGGGAGATCTCTGAAACTTTTTCGCAGTGCTTTCCTCACGCCCCTGGCCAGGAGCTTGAGGAGGGCTGGAGGCAGAGACACATTGCACCAAATAGGTACCAACAGACCTCCGATGGCGATACCATTCCCTGTTCAAATATTACCCATATAGTATGTATGAATCCTTGCATCCTTTTCCCTTCCACAGCCACAATTGTTTAGACCTTCCTGGGAACTTAAAAGCACTTGGAAAAATTAGTACTATTTAAAAAGGCAAAACACGAAGGAGGGTTAAAACACCCCCTTGCCCTCCCGCCACCGCCCTGGGCTCGACCACGGTGCGGTAAGACACGGGGCAGGCATTCGAACCGACTCCTCAAAACATTTGCCCTCTTAAATTGCCACTGCCCTGGAGGGCGGAGGCCAGGCCATTGTAGTACTTAAAATTTATGAAGATTAATGAAGAAGGCAGACAACTGGTTCTGTGTTAGGAGACCAGGAGACAATTCAAACCACATTAATGGCAAGAAATGGGGAAAATCATAAAAAATAGTCTCTGCAAGCATCAGGGATAGAAGTGAGGGGGTTCACATTCCCTGGCACTGTCTCACTAGCTGAATTTTTGCCTTTAATTCACAATCAGCTTACTATATTATTTTAATATAGGCATGTAGAACAGTGAACAAAATGCTGTATTTGAGACAAATGGGGAAAATAGTGTTGTAAAATTGGCTTTTGATGGCGGTTCTCACCGTTCCCTTTCCCAGACCTTCCTGTATCAGTTCAGAAAAATTAATTATTGTCTTAACCATAGAGTCGCTTTTACATAGGAGGAAGCAAACATCCCAAGATCTGAAGAGAAGAGGTAAAATAAAAATAAAATTACACCTTTCGGACTTAAGTTGTATGTTTGAAAACTGGCCTGTGGGAAGTGCTTGCCATAGATCAGACTTAGGAGCTCATTACCAAGGGACCACACTGACTCATGTGCTTAAGCGGGAAACTAAGATTCATGGTGCTGTGACTCCAGCCCTTTTTCTTCTTTTAGCATCGTCCACCTGGAAAATTATGCTGCTCAACTTGTTCACTAATGGTTCAGGCTTTGCTGAGATGTTTGAGGAGCATAACCTTTGTCTGGCTTGGGCTAATTTCCCATCTCAAATTGTAGTGTTTATGGCCCAGGTCCTCTTCATACCCAAGGTTTTTCTGCAGTGAGAAGATGCTCTTATAAGGGCAGGGGAGGCTTTTTCGGGTGCTCTTGTTGGAAGCCCATTCTGCCCAGTGACCAACTATCACAGAGGTTTAAGCTCAGTATCTAATGTGAAACATTTTTGAAAATCTGATATATTTGGCTCATGGCCTAACAGTTTGTACTCCTGAGCGGCTTGTTGAAGGCTACGACCTCTTCTTTCAGTGCACTCCATCGGTCAGAGCCCTCAGAGCGAGCTTCTCTCCTGCAGGAGACCCTGACAAGGCTCCAAGTACAACTCCAGCGAGCTTGTGCTCTCTGTGAGGGATTTAAGGGGGAATCAAGTCATGTGTAGACTAACTTGAAGTGAGACGTCTTCATTGGTGGGAACTTCATCCTACCCAAATTCCTTGCACTGAAAGCTTTACAAAGCTTAGCCTTAAAGGTCAGTCTAAGTTCTATGCACTATTCCAGATGAAGGGAGGGGAAAAAAAAAAAAAAGAAGTTTCCTTTAACCTAGTTTACCGCAATGTTTGGCACATTAAAAATAAAAAAAAAAAAAAAAAAAATAAAAAACCTTCTGCATAAAAGTAAATTATTTTAAAAAACACTTCGCCAGAGAAGTGAGGCAGAAGTTAGGCAGCCGTGGAAGGGAGTGCTCTGCTCTTTGGAAGCTGCTTTAGCTGTGAAGTGAGAGCGTAACAACACAGAGCACAGTCAAAGACAGCCCAAACTCAAGTGTGCACTGCTCAGCTCTTCACTCTGCTGCTTCGTGGTTATGTTTGTTAGCCTGAAAGTGGGTAAAGCTAAAACAAATAGTGGTATTCACTAGAGATTGATAAAATAGAGGTCACCTCTAGTAATATATAGTAGAATTATTCTCCAAAGAGCTCAATTTTAATTACATACTGGTTTAAGAGTATTACTTGCACAAAACCCTGCTACCTGTTTATGCTTCCAAAACCTAATGGAGTTATATTGAATAACTGAAAGGCCCCCAAATCACACTGACAACTTGTCTTCTAAACTCTGTTATGTTTTGTCTTAGCACAAGTGCCAGTGCTAAAGATTATTGATGCAACTGCTTGCTTTTAGATGCTGAATCACATTAGCCTCCCTCCTGCCCTCCTATTTCATTAAGAATCTGGCTGCAGATCAAAAAATGTAATGCCTTCTCCATGTAGGGCCCCATAACTTTCACAAGCCCTAAAAAACCGACTGGCAGTGCATTGATTTCTCTCTCTTTTCTTTCTTTCTCCTGCTCACTCTTGCTTGCGTTTCTTCTGTTGTGCTCTCTTTTACTCTTTCTTTTTCCATTCTTTCTCTTTCTTTCACTGCCTTTACTTCTTTCTCATGATTTCGCTTCCCCCCCCGCCCTTTTTTTTCCCTTCTCTCTCTCTTTCTCCTCTCCCCCTTTTTTCTCATGGAGTGATGAGAGAGAAAAATAGAAGTAGGAGGAGGGCAAAAGGTCAGCATGTGAGGAATTCCAGTTTAGCAGACAAAGCCAAAACGCTAATGTATGTCCATATATTGCATCTGATATTTTTACTATATCTGCTCAGAACAGAGTAATTGTAAGTTGTTATTTTATTTTCCCAAAGGCTATTTTTTTTTTTTTCTTCATTGCTGTTGCCTTTGTTATAATTTGGACAAGTCAGTACTCAGTCAACTTAGTTTCATTCAGGAAAAAAAAAATCCTGTATGGAAGGATATCCCAAAAGCTCTGCTGGAGCGGAGACCAGAGGGTGACCTTACTAAAACCGGTAGGACTCTTGCCAGCCGTTTCAATGGGATCAGGATTCATCCCGAGATTCTGGATTCCAGCCAGGGGATTAGGTCCATCTGGCACGTAGGTGCTACAGGAGATGTCCAGAGCTCTGCTCTTGGCTTCACAGCAGGCTCAGCTTTTACCCCCAGACAGGGAATGCAGCAGGACTGTAAGAAATAAGGGTTTGTCCAGTTTTGTAAGGAAAATAACTCTCCTAGATAACATTGAACAACATTTCTAGAGTAACTCTTTGTCCCCAGAAACTAGGAAGGTCCCTTCCCCAGTGTCCCTGTCGGTGCCATGGAGAACTTCATCTTCTCCTGATTTGTGAGCTCATTTCCCTCGGGTCGGCTGATGGAGCTGAATCCCGCAGTGCTACCCGACTGGGTGAAGGCACATGTGCCCAAAGCCTTTCTGCCCACAGGCTAGCGGTTCTTCCCCATGGGACTGCCGGGGGCTGGTGTTTTGTACATAGCATCAGCCAACCAGGCTCTCTCTCTGCAAACAGACAGGTGCGAAGGTTGTACCGAAGGCGAACAGAAATAGTATGTTGAGATTCATTTCCTTTTTCTTCATCGGTTTCCAGAATATTTCTATGTACGCTGCCTTCAGTCCCCACGTACCTGGGTCATACAGGTGTGTGCACATACCTGGATGCACAAACAGGAGCCGTACCAACACATGCACCATTATACCTTCTTGAATTGACTTGGGGCACAAATTTCTCCTCCTTGGGAATCTACTGCCTTCCTCGAAACAGGAAAAAAACCTTTTAAGTTACCTAAAAATGTAGTTTTAAGTCCTTGTTTTAATAGACTGACACAGAATTTCTTTACAAGATCTTGAAATCAATACTTCCCCCCAGAACAAGAGAGTCTCTTGTGTATTCTTACCGTCCTTTTGCTTCTCCCCCAGCATCTCTCTGTGGCACCAGTTAGAAACAGAAGCAATCTCCGGCATCTATCATTTCACCACCAACAGTGGTGTTCGGAGCTAAAGCAAATCCAAATCTTTGCTGAAGCAAAGTCTTGCAGTCACATAATACCCACGTTAATATCTTGATTTGTTGCTTGCTGATTTTAAGCAACATGTTTGTTTATTTTTTGACTTATTTAGTGCTATACAGCCTAAGGCATTTATTCGTCTAACTTTTAAAGTTGCTTCATTTGGAACAAGTTTCACGTAAAGATCATATTAATTAGGTCCTACACCTAAAGTTCATCTTAATTAGCATTGTTTTTCTCCCTGAGGTTCTAGTAATTTGTTAGAATTCAACATGGATATTCTGGAGCACTTACGGAGTGATAATTAGTCAACTGTTCTTATTTCCATTGCCTTTAACATGAGCAGGATTAGGCCTGCAAACCGCTGTGTGTAACTTGATATAACCATGGCGATTTCATTACACATTTTAATAAATCTCTCTCACATAAATACCCATAAATGCACACATGCATGTGCATATCCAATCCCATTTATTCTGAATAAGGAAAATAACTCTGCTGTGGCAGTTGTCTCTCATGTACCATTTATTTCACCCATGTAAATTAATTTAGTTGTTTTTCGTAACCATTCACATATTCCACTTCATTTCACAACTAATTTCTGGGATTGGTTTGATAGTCAGCTATTATCTTTTTGGACATATGTACCTTCTTTGTGTTTCTTGTTGCCATAGCTGAGCAAACAGTTGCTTGGTTCTTTATGTCATATTAAAACAGGTCCTTAAACAGGACTATACAAATAAAATAGGAAACTCTTTTAGTGGAACAAATGCTTCAGACTGAAGTTGTGCGAGGTTGTGATTACAGCCGTATGAGAGCGGCATTGTATTGCTTGGAATTTATATTTGCTGAGTAGGGAAAATTAGTTTAAAAGTGCTGCAGAAATCCTGTAAAAGTAGTGTATGAAAACGCTTCCTATGACAAAGCACAGACATTTAATACAGCAACATATGGCGTCGTACCTGCCCTAGAATCACCTTGAGTAATTTCCAGACTACTGTAGCACTGGGCTGCATAGAAAATATTACATATTTTCTGCTGCATATTAAATATTACATACATTCTAATGCATAGAAAGTATTTACATATGGGAAGTGCCACTAACTGTTACAACAAGTGCAGCAGCAACAGGGCCTTTGGACAGATTTCTCAAAGTGTTGGAATATTTCAAATGCAGATGGATGCAGAGGTGTCTTTCCAAAACCGCTGCAGAAGTCTTAGTAGACTAAGTGTGGCTTTTGCAGCTCTAGACACCTTCTAGACATCTTCACAAAGCTGGCCCTTGTCTGCAGGTGTGTGAAGTGAGTGTCCTGCTGATGAAGTGCAGTCTGCAAGACAGGTCTGCTTTTTGGTTTGGGGGATTTTTTTTTTTTCTTTTTGCATAGCTTTGTTTTCAACATGAATTTTATATCTTTTCCTAGGTAGGCTCACAGGAGAAAGCAGATGATTTTCCTAGGCTCATTTCCAAACACCTGAGTTCTGTATCTCAAAGGGATTGAGGTGTCAAACTGAACTCTGAATGCGGGTACCTAAGTCAGATTTAGTTTTGTCAGTTATGGCTGCTAAGAGAGGGTCAGATTTGGGATGACAGAATGAGACCAGATAAGGCTTCCTTCTGCGCACGTGTCTGCACTGCAGGCAGGAGACGTCTCGTCAGCCACCTGGAGATGTACTCAAGATTGCTTTGGTCTCGTTGCTCAAGTCACAATCGTATTTAGGATGCAGTGAAATGAGCTTCGTCCCAGGCTGACAACAGAAGACTGTAGCTGAGGTCTCCAGAGAGCTTGTTTAGCCCTTGCTGAAGGCCACGTTGCTGATGCCTTTTCCACGATGGCTAACAAAGCTGGCCACATCAGAGATGGTTAGTGTGTATTAATACATATTGTCACCTCCCCTGCTTTCGGCACGTCCAGTGTGCCCTGCAGACCCAGGGAAGGAGAGCCCCGTCTCTTCCCTTGCTTCGGCGGAGCATGACCACCGCTGCACGGGGAGAAGGTGCTGCAGATGCACCGTACTGTTCCCCCCATGTCGCTCTGACCGAGGGCAACCACATGCTAACCACACTAACCACACGATCACTTTCCCATCCCTTTACACCCTGTGATGTTTGAAATCGCTCTGTGTAGGAGGCTGCGCTTTTGTCTTTGCTGGTTTTCTGTCTTGGAAATGCCCACCTTGGCCATTCATGCCACGGAGCTGACTGTTGTCGTGTAGCCTTTTGTACATTAGTTAATGAGGATCTTGCGTTGGACTTTCCAGGTGAGGTGTTTAGAACATCGATATCCCTGCTGTAATGACCTTCGGAGTGCAGGATGATGCCTCGCAGCTCCCAGGGCACCACGCACGTCTGCTGAGCCGTGTCGCCGTATGGGGGGACAAAGGCAAAAGGCACTTTTCCAAGTTTCGCAGCTGTAGGCAGACTAGGAAAAAGGGAGAGGCCGATGTAGAAGAAAGGAATGAGGTGTGATCAAGGTGCAAACCTAAAAATATCTTTTTTTTTTTTTTCTGGAATTTAAATAGACTTGTACAGATGTATAGTGAGATGAGAGCACAGAACACTAAATATAAAACCTCTGGGCTGATGTACAAACTGAGATTCTCTCTGTGGTCTCAGCTATGTGATTTTGAGTAGGAAAATTTAAGGCACCAGGTAGGCTGCAAGAGCATGTTTCTCCTTTGGCCAGCAGAGAATTATCATTTCTCTCACCATGAGGCATTTAGCTCTTTAATATATTGTGTCAAATTAGAAGAAAATTCTGTGGTTTATTTAGTGACAAAAGTCACGTAAGGACTTCTTAATTTTAAATGGTGTTGGGGCAGGGGAGGTGAAACCTAGGTGTTTTTTTTCCCCTATAACACAATCTGAAAAGCCTCTTGACTGGTTAAAATGTCTGAACTGGTTCAACGGAGCCTGGCACACGTTTAAAAGAGAAGTGGGGGTGGCACCAACCCTGCTGTTTCCCACCAAAGGCCAAAAAAAGATGTAGAAGAGCCCCAATCTCTATTCCAAAAGTGAGCATACAGCTGGTGTAGTTTCACTCTCGCAATTTGGAGGTGGCACCGCTCACACCTCCTGGGCTCTGCATGAGCCTTGGGGGAAGACCTGACCAGGGAATGCTGCTTTTGGCACTTGTAAACAAAACTACAATATGACTTTCCATTCCCAGTGTTGGAAGTAGAGCTGGTGTAGGCCACCTCCCTTTTTCCTCTATGTGGGGAATAGTTCTGGGTATTCCTGGCCACCAGCCTCTTGGGGGGTGTTTGCCGGCTGGTGAGGTGCTGTAAGTTGTCACTGCTACCAGCCAAATAAAATAAACCAGGATTTTGTGAAGACACAGAGGCCCACAATGCTTCTGAGGTACTTTGCAGATTGCAAAGCACTTGTCACCACTGAGAGGAAGATGCCGGATAGTTATCCTCAGCTTTCATAGATTTTTTTCCTGTTTTAAACTATGATTTTCAGATGAATTATTGCTTCCCATAGTGCTTCATGGTAATCTGTTCATGTGATGCTGGCTCAAGACACTCTAGAAATAATTTATTCCCAGACATATTAATTTAAGTCTGTCTCTGCATTCACCTCACTAAAGCACAATCTACGCATGTTCCCTATGAGCTTCTGGAGAAAGAAAAAGAGTTTTCTGGCAGAGAGATTTGGACCCTTTCAGTAAGATTGCACTTAAACACATAATATGGATTTCAGACCTGCGGACCTTTGAAGGCTGGAAATAATCAATTTGCGTGACAAGACGGAGTCCTGGAGCTGGTACGCTGCTCCAGCATGAGCAGAGGTGCCGTTTCCTGTAACCTAGCAGGCATGCTTGGACAGAAATACAGAGGAAAATTTTTGGCTAGAAAATATAGGAGAAGTCAACGCAGTTGTAGCCATTTGGTCTGGCAGAGGATTTGTGCCATAGTCATTTTCCAGAAGCCTAAAGTGAAATCTATTGCACAGCAACACTAAAATAATTACCCTAAGGGTAAAGGTGGCCAGAAAAAAAGTGACAATCTTGTCATCCCAGTTTAACTGAAAAGTGACAAAGTTGTCATTTCATTTCATTGTCATTTCATTTTGCCAGTTTACTAATTCCTTCCTTGAGCGTGGCTTTATTCTGCCTAGACTTCTCCACAGAAAGCAATATCCACGGAAAAACTTATCTTCTGTTTATTTCTTTTTGCTTGTCTTGGTAATATAAATTTTAACTCTCAAAAAATTTCGGATGATATTAAGCATGTCAGCGTGGTACGTGAAGATATAACTAAGAGTAATGGGATGAAACTGAGCCAAAGCAAATGTTGGCTGAATAGCAGGAGATGGTTTGTTACCGAGGGCTGTTAGAGGAAGGTAGAGTTTCCCAAGGGAAGTGATGGAAAAACCATCACTTTGAGGCATTTACAGCCAAACTGGACAAAGCCTTTGAAAAGATATTTGAGGGGGCGAAAGTTTTCTTAAAGGATGTGGGGACTAAATGATCTAACAGGTCCTGCCTCGCGGCTGCCTGGCCGAGCTCGCGGAGCCGGATCTCGTACCTCCACGCAAGCTAATGCAGCAGGAGGCTGTTGTCAGGGTCTCTTGCCCTCTTCGCGGCACAGGGAGGTTGTTACGGCATTTGTCTATGGGTTTTTCTTGTGAAGGCTGTGGTGGAAGGAGCTCGATGCGTAACGCCTGGGTTCCCCCAGCTCTCCCCATCTCTTACGGGGCTCCCCGCGGGAGAACTGCCCCGGGGCAGGCAAGGTGGACACCCCCACGCCATACGACAAATCTGGGATCGTCCTGAGCGGAGAGATGGATTTCAAAGCCCAAGACAAGCAACCCATCCCATGCTTCCTCCACTGCTGCCCCTCCTCCTCCTGTCCCTCCTGGCGCCGCGGCTGGACAGACAGCCAGAGCTGGTGTATCCCCACCTCTGAACGGGTTTTTCTGAAAGAGCATATGTGAATCACCACTAGACTCTTGCATTTTAAACAACTTTCCAACTGAAATTATAGCAGAGATGAAAGCATTAAGTACACATCGGTAGAGTGGGTCCCGAATAATGAAAAATGCATAAGCCTAAGTCTTTTTTTTTTTTTACCCCCTTCCTTTTAATACAGAGCAGGTAAATTCCTGAATTCCATTTTCTTCTCTGGAGATTTACATATTGAATTTGTTTTAAGACAGAAGAGAGAGCTCTTCTTTAGTGGGTGAGTTTTGTGCTGAATGCAGCTATGCGATGCTTCCCTCCCACCACCCCCAAAAAATAAAATCTAGCATTGCCGCAGTATAACAGCAGATAAGTAACCGGCCTCGGAGAGGTAAAAGCAAACCCCCCCAGAGCCCCTTAGGAAAGGTAACCCTTTGGAGGGCATTTTGCTGAGCTCCCTGGTTAAAATCCCTCTCAGCAGCCGGCCGTGCTGCTGACACAGAGAGCTGGAGCAGTAACAGCTCATCTACTCAGCACCTGCCAGCGAACACTTGTTTCTGCCAAGAGTAACTTGGTACCAACTTCAATAATATCACAATGCGGTATTTAAATAATTTGACAAGGCTATTTGGATAACTACCAGGAGTTGCTCAAGTCAGTAATTTTCCTTTTGGGAGACTAAGTTAGGATCTGCATTTTCTCAAAGATAATATTGCCTCGTCCCATTGCTGAAAGAATTTTAAAGCATGACTGCGTGTATATACATATATTAAATGGTGGGGTTTAACATTTTGGAAAAAAAAAGGCTGATAGTGAAGCCCAGAGCAAGTGTGTCTGCTGATATCCCTCTCCACCCGCCAGACCCTGGAGCCGTCCTCTCCCGCTGTCCTCCACCAGACCCAAAAACAGGCTGTTCTTTGGGCTGCGTGTGGACTGGTCGAGGCTTTTTCTCTTCAGACCCAAAGCAATGGCTCTCTAGGCCATGCCTTGCTTTAATTCCTCAATAATCCATTCCACTGACACCTTGGGAAGGAGGTCCTGGGGCTGAAGGTTGTGCTGTGCCACATGTGCTGTTCACACCACCTCCAGGTGACTTGTACCTTACGGGCTGAAAAATGCAGGTCTAGATCAGAAACTAAAGAAATGCATTTAATTCTAACACCAGGTCTTGATAGTCTCCAAAGGTTTCTTTGCTCTGAGTTTGCACTGTGTATGGACATTTTCGTAGAGGGGAGTATTACATTTCCCTGTGTGTTTAAATTCAGGTGATTAATTACCCGAATCTTGGAGAAAATCTCTCTAAAATGTGAAAGTCGGACTTTCAACAAGGCTGCTGGGGTCTGATCCAGACCCTGCCACTTCCCACCCAGCCAAATATGTGATTTTCCAAGTAACTAGACATGGCTTTGCAGTTGGGACCTCAGGATATTTTGTAACCTGCGAACAAAAAGGTTGGTCTCATCTGCATTAGGCTGGCAGAAGCCAGCCCGAATGAGCTGCGAGGTGGGGATTCTGATTGCTTTGAAACAAACTTTCCTGATTGGAGTGCGTCGGCACTGGTGGCGTTCAGAGCATTACGGTCCGTAGCCCCACATTCCCCAACTGTCCGGACACGCGCGTGATGGATCTCCTGTGAGCTGGGTGTGCGTTCCAGCTATGGCACCAGGCTATTAACCTCTGGGTATTTGCATTATTACTCAGTTTTCTAAATCCTTGGAGTTAAGTACAGGGAGAGAAAAGATTTTTTCCATTTTGTTGGAGCTTGAAGTTGTCTGGTATGAATTTTACAAAGCACTCAAAATGCTTTGCTTTCAGCCAATTTGCTACTCTGGCTATATTCTGTCTCATATCTTCACAGAAAATTACTTGCTGCCAGCCAAATACAGTATGTTGATGACCTATTAATTTATGACATGCATTTGGAGCTGGGAACAAATTTATAAACAAACTTTAAGTTCTTTTCCCCCTGTGAACTGTACCAGCATTTGTTTTAATTTCCCAGTAGTCATGCTTAATGTGTCAGAAGCTATGTTTGACTTCTTGTTTTCCTCCAAAAAGAAGGAAAAAAAAAAAAGGAGAAATAGCTAACTGAAGTTCAGCTCCTGTCAGGTATTATGAGCAACACTTTGAAATGAGGTATGAATCCAAATAAAATATTTTAACTATGTAGTATTTTACTAAAATCTGGAG
The DNA here is from genome assembly GCA_013398915.1 of Dromas ardeola. Classification (NCBI taxonomy): domain Eukaryota; kingdom Metazoa; phylum Chordata; class Aves; order Charadriiformes; family Dromadidae; genus Dromas; species Dromas ardeola. The sequence continues at coordinate 957,727 of VYZM01020754.1, read as the reverse complement.
GAGAAAAGGTTTACTTACTAAACAATCATTTGAGATGTAAACCTTAAAGTATTCACCAAGGTCCCTTAAAGTTAAACAGAAAAGAAATATCTATCAGCACATTTTAACAGAAAGCAGAAGTCCTTACTAGATAGTATACAAAAAAAAAAAAAGCACAGCTTTTAAAGGTACTTTTCTCAAGTGATGCAGGAAAAATTCCTCGAGCCAGTATGGAAATTAGTATAGCTGAAGGTAATCTAAATTGTTGGCATTCATTTGATGCTACAGCAATCCTGGGACCAATCCTGGAAACTCTTCTTCAATTAATATTACTAAAGTCAACAGAATTCAACATAAGAGCGTAGCCCTGTGCCAGCAGCAGGACGGCACAGCGGGGCAGCCCAGGGGCTGCTGCTGGGGCTTGGGCTGGTGCCTCCACCATGGTCCTGATCTTGCCCTGGTTCCCCTCTCTTCCTGCTTCCAACACTGCTAAAGATCACAGAATCACAGAATGGTTCGGGTTGGAAGGAACCTGAAAGATCTCCTAGTTCCAACCCCCCTGCCCTGGGCAGGGACACCTCCCCCTAGACCAGGCTGCTCAAAACCCCGTCCAGCCTGGCCTTGAAAAGATGGTTTTCTCCTCCTGAAAAGGTCCTAATCATTTGCTCATGGGCCACGTCCTCCATCAGCTTTCCAAGGGGTGGATTTGTCACCTAAGGAAAATGTCTGGAGAGAAGGGTTTTTCCAGGTGGTTCAGTGACTGAGGGTTTTGTTCCCTTACTGGACTCACCAGTGAGTCGGGGCAGCTGTTTCACAACTGGAGGTGAAATGATGTTTAGATGAAGACCGGTGTCTGGGGCACATGGGACACAAGTAGGTATTTGGGATCCTTTAAGTGGATTTTTGATGCTGAGGTTTATGTAGTGCAAAAGTGCTTAGAGTCAGCCTCCACCGCAGATACTTAAGCACCAAAGAGCATTTTCAGCTGCCAGAACTCAGCATTTAATCAATTCTCTGGGGAGACTGAGCCTTTTGTCCAAACCCTGCTTCTACCAGAGGAGCGCTATTAGCAAAACATAGTAGGTACAGTGTAAAAGAAAGAAAGGCTCTCTTTTGTTCTGGTTTTCATGAAAAAAAAATATGTACTTTCTCACATCCACTCAAGGGATTCCTGATTCTTAATTCTTGGGGAAAATACGCCCTTTTCTCCCGTTTTGTTGCAGACCTTGAAGTCCCCGTGGGGCTGAGCCAAGCCCTGCGTGTCTCCAAGGTATTTCACACCTGTCAGTCCACGCTGTGTCCTGGCCCCTTCCATGGTCCAAAGCCACGCACGGAGCAGGACATACGAAAACTCGAAGGGAAGGGGTAGAGACAAGGACCGAACGCTGTCCGCAGTGATGCCTACATTTCTATCTCATAACTCCAAGAGCCACAGCTGTGGTTCAGAGCCATGTTGACCATTTTCTGGCTGTTTGCAGCCACATTGATCAGCAGAGACCGAGCCCTGGTGTTTCTGGACCAGCTTTTGCCCACCAGACTGTTGCCCAGAGTCAAGGAAATACTCCTCTTGCAGCAGAGCTCATGGCACGTCCGCACTGCATTGCTGTAGCTACACAATGAACTCTCACGACGGCCAAAGATTTAGCCAGCAGAGTTGATTTTTTATGAGTTTGTCAAACTATTTGTTGTGAATCGTATTTGTTAGGCAATTAGCTGTGGTTGCAACCCTCTCCGGGCTCCTCAGTATTGCCAGGGTGGTTGTGATAAACAATTTCCAGACTATTAATTGTTTTGGGAGGGGATCACTTTGAATGGCCCTGTGTTGACTGAATGTTTTTTTTTGTTAAAGACAAATGGTATCACTGAAAAACTGCCTGCATTTAAGAGTGAAACTTTAGCACATCTGGGGGGAAGAAAATAAGTCTTCCTTCAGTTTTTTAAAAGCACCAGGAGGTCTTGTGAGTAATGTCAGAAACTGTTTTTAACAGCCAGCCACCTACCCACTTACTGTACCAAAAAAATTGCAGATCATTTCTTTATTTCCTCTCTTGACCATATTCTCCATCCTCTCTTAGGAATTAGTCAGGCTGATCTGTACCAAGTAGAAAGCTCTCCAGGCAGTTCATTCTGCTCTGCTGCTGCTCACTTCACTGTATTTCACACTGCAGGCACCCATCGCTGTCCTGTTTCTATCTATCAACTTTTATCCTTCATTACAACTTGTCGTGAGTCCATCCTCAGTTATCAAACCAGTGAATCATTCCCTCTATATGTTAATACCAAACTATCTGAAAGGCTGGGGGGAAAAAAAAAAAAAGCCAGTAGCACATGGTCTGTCCTTCGAGCCTTTGTTAGTTATGGGTGAAAACAAACCCCATCCCAGCCTAACCTTTGTGCTCTTGAAAACCATCCCTGTATTCCCCGAGCCCCCTACGCCGCTGCTGCACCCCCGTCCTCCGGGGAGCTGTCAGCGTCTTTATTCATCCAGGAGCCCAACTAATAGGAACCATCCACCTGCTCCAGGGTGACTCCGTCTCTCCCCATTGCGATGCTTGCCGGGATGTGATCCTTGCCTGTTGTCATGACCTTGTTTTATTGGATGTTCTAATAGAAGCTGAAATGGATATTAGCTGTAATTACTCATTCCGCAAGATTCTGTAGGTCACTCTTTGTACCAGAGTTGAGAACCTTCATTGTCTACATTGCTTAAATTGCTGAACATTGTGCCATCAGTTCTGAATTAGTGCTCATTAATGAGCCTGTGGTTCGAAAAATTCCCTATTTATTATTCAGAGGCCAAGTATAATTCAGGCAGCTGCAATGCAACACTACTTGCTTGACTTTTGATCTGTGATGGAAAGGCCTGGGTTTGGCTTTATGTAGGGTTTGGGTTCTTGTGGGTTTTTTTATGCAGGAGGGAGGCATATAGCAAGCAAAGAGGAACAGATTTTTTTTTTCCCTCCTAGCCTGAAATATCTCTCTTAGGTACCAGACTCTTTAGAATAAAGCAAACCCTTTTTTTTTTTTTTTTCTTTGGATGTACTAATATCTACTTGGTTACTGAGTGGATAATTCCAAGATCATATTAAATTTCTCTATAATCCTGGAGATGACTGGCCGCTGTATTAACCCACTGCATGAAATAACTCTCTTCCTCTGTCTTTCACTTTTGCACCTGCTCCTTCTCTGCTCGCTCTCGCTCTCTTTCTCTCCTGAGCACACAAATCCCAAGCGTTGACACATCGTCGCAGACTGCCAGTCCCCACTATTTTAAGCTATAATTACCTCCTTTATGTTTTCTAACACTTCTCCAAAAGGTTAAGTAACACTGAATTCAGCGTGCGGCGCAGCTGGGTGGTACCCTATGAAGCCAGAGCTGACAATGCGGTGGGCCCATCCATGGTGGTCAGAGAATGGGCTTCACCTGCATCAGCATCCCTGGCCAGTCCTCCTCGGGGACACCTTGGTCCCTTCGCTTTGTGCCCTCTGGCCCCACCACGTCAGGCTGCCAACAACCTTACAGGAAAAAATAATGTCACGTATTTTTTTGGGGGTGGAGAGGAATCCGGATGAGTAGGATCTTATTTTCTGCAGGGGAAAAAGGGAGTGCCTGAAGATGTTCAGTGCTCTTTTGGGGTTTGCTAATAGATGCTGGCAGCACCCCGAGGGCGAGGGAGCCAGGAGGGAGCAGGCACCCTCCCGGCAGCGCCGCTCGGCTCCGCGCAGCATTCCCAGGGACCTGTGGTTTATGACTGAGCATTTCTTGTGTCAATAATTAACAAAAATATCAATGTGATAACAGCAGGAGTGGAGATAAAGCTGGCTCTAAGACTATAATGGCTTAAAGGAGCGCATCCTGCATCCTGCAAGTATGCCAACAGACCGCCGGGCTGTCGTGTTTTCTAAGGAGAGAGCAAAACCAGCGCTGGCTGGTATTATGCTGCCTCTGAAGAGAGACTAAATGCTATAGCCTTTTGGAAAAAAATCACCCTAGTTCTGTGGGTTTTGAAATCAGACCCATGAAATTTCCACTATACAACCCCCAAGAATATTTAATAAAATGGCCAAGATATCCAGAGTTTCTTCTTGCCCTGCCCTGGCACTACTAGCATTATTTTTCACTGGTTTTTTTTTTTTACTTGAAAATGGAGCACGCTTGTTTTCTTGGCAAAATCACCGTTTTGTTTCGGCAACATTTCACACATAATTATCTGTGGGGAATGGGGAACTTTCAGAGGAAAAGTCAAATTAGCGATTTTAATGCTAGAAAATTCTTGAAGAAGTGCGGCTTGCGTAATTGATAGAGACCTAATCTTTACACGTTATAGCAGTCTTTGAAGAGTCCCCAGCATATTTAACTTTATTCTGTAATTGTATGCTCGGGCTCTGAAGATATCTTAAGACTTGCTATTTATCTGCCTGGTGAGGCGCAACACTTTCTTATTAAAAACATATCTATCATGGTTAATGACTTGATTTTTTTCCTTTAATACAGTACAATGACAGGTGTAAAGAGAAGATGAGCATCAGATGCTTGAGCAATATGCTCACTGTTTCAAGACGCCTTGAACATCAGCATTCCTTCATGGTGCCAGAGGAAAAAAAAAATACGCTACACAGATTACACGCTTGTGTTAGATAGAAAATAGTACCATTTGCAGTTTCAGTTAAAAGCATGTTGAAGTGCATATGGAAAATACCATTAGGAGGAACTCCAGAGCGCCTGAGTAAAATGGGTCATTAGGCTTTCGTTTGTTGGAGAGTGTCTCCCATCTGACAGTGCAGAATGGTAGCATTTTTAGCAGCTTATGTTCCCAGTTACATTAAACAGACAAACAGATTGACTATTTTGCATTTCTCATTTGACAACAGCTTGTCTTCATTTGCAGCACACTGGTGGCTGAGCTGAAAGCATGGCGGATGAGTGTATCCAAGGTCCTGGTTTTGAATAACAGCAGATGCCAACGTTTAACTTCAAAATCAATCAATTCTTTTTCCTGCGTACGGATAAAAGGTCTAGTGAAGTGCCTGAAGGGGGTTTTCTGCTGTTTACAGCTGAAAATATATTAAAAAAAAAAAAATTTCATTACAAAACTTTCTGCCAGAGATGCGGACGCTGGTGATTTTATGAAAGTAGGTATGTGAGAAAGTGTTTCTAATTGAGGGGTACCAAAAACATTATGCGAGGCCTAGTGGAGCTCATCGTTTAGACTCATCTCTGGAAAAGCGCTTGACTGCTGTCAGAGCTTGGGTCGGGCAACACGGAGCTGACTCCGGGTGATCACCCACTTTCCTGCCCGTGCTTCTCCACACCACCACCGAGGAGTGCAGGAACTCCTGATCTGCAACCACAGGAGCTTATAAATTAATTGTTGAGATTCCTGGAATATTTGCCCTGAAACCACTGTGGCCTATAAATGCTTCTCCCCTGCGTGGGTGGTTGAGTGGAGAAGACTACGGTAAAAAGCACATGGGGTCAAAAGGGTTGAAAACATCTCATCCTGAAGGCAGCTGAAGCGGGCTTGGAGCCTCAGCTTCTCAGGACAGTTGCAGTTCTGCCCCCCATGCAAGTGCTAAGCGATGTGATCTTTGGAGGTGCCAAGAAGCTTAGTGTCTGTTTATCTTCCAGTGATGCACAACCGAAATACAGAAGTAGAGGCTGACATTTACCAAGTATCCATGATTGGGGTCCTGGTAGAAGTGCAATGGCAGCCTGCATTTCCTTTTGGAAGAGAGGGCTGGGGTTGATTGCCCCCCCTTTCACCCACCTGGCAATAGGGCTCCCTGATGAAACTGTAGGATGCTCTCGGATGGGAGCAACATCCATCCCTTATCGGCAAGATTTAGCACTGTCCAGATAGCATGAAAGATTCACGAGGTAGTAAAATGTGAGCGGTATAAAGCTAATCCCGGTGTCTGGAGCACTTGGCAGGGGAAGCGTAGGTCCGATTACAATGTGGATTGTAAATCCTTCTTCTTTTAAGTCAAATTCTCCTCCAATAAGAGAAGCCTTATTTTCTGCCCGGTAGCAGAAAAGACAAGCAAACCCAGCACCCTGTGGGGTGTCATCGTCTTGGGAAAGCGAGGGAGCAGCTTCTCTTGCTCCTTTTTGACAGGTTTTGAAGGCACTACTGCAGGTCCCCATCTTCAGGTGACAGCTGGGGACATGAAGCCTGAGCTGCAGAGGTCCAGCCCAACCAACTAAATGCAAAACGCATAAGGCAAAGCAGTCTTCAGCTTTTCTTAAGCGGCTGGCTGAGTAGCACAGGGTCTGGATCCCAGGTCTCCCAACACACTGTGTGTGAGCCTAGGGGTTCGACTCCAGCTTCTGATTTCAGAGAGTAAAAGCTAGACATGACGATGTGCAGCACTGAGCCTCTTTGTCTTCTTTTTTGGATTTTAGCCTGAGGTCAATGATTTCCTGCAGCCTGAGGGTGACAGGGAGAGTCTCCAGGGACTGATAGTACAGGGACGTGCAAAGCGCATCGGTGACATCCCCCAACACTCCTGCTGAAATGGTGTCCTTCTCCTGCGAGAAGTTCAAAGGTTTTGGCAGCTGCAAACAGCCACCAGTTAAGAAGCAACCCAAAAGGTGGTGGGGGGGAACCTTTACCACTGAAATATTTATTTCCTTCTCTCACCCATCCTCCCTGAAGATTTCCCTCTTTAGCAGCTCTGATCACATACACAGAGCAAATACTGTTCAGGACCCTGAAATAACACCTGCAGCCAGAAATCCCTCATTAGAATAAATGGTAGGTTTTCATCCAGGTTTTTCTAGCCATTGTGGAGAAACAATTTCTTGATTTTCTTTTTATATAAATCTGCTGATGTAGAGAATTCTAAAGTCCTTTGGATAATGTTTATTTTGATACCAGGTCAGTTATGTTAGACTCGTATTTGAAGATCTGGCTTGGCAGTGCAGGGACTGCAACAAGAAAAACTAATTTTGAATATGAAATAATTTTAGGAGAACACATCTGGGAGAAGCTCTGTTGGTACCTAAAACATACAGATCAGCCCTTCTGCAGAGTAGCTAACATTTGCCATACAGGCACATCTGGCACCTGTAGTGAGATGAAAAGTCGATCCTACCTTGTCATTTTCTAAAGCAGTTTCCTTTTTTGCAGTTTAGTTCATCACATTTGAGCGTGAGCTAAGGCTTATTGCATTTGGTCTCACCCGATGCTACCACACCGCATCCACATCCACTTTTTCTGCGCTACCTGCGACGATCGCACAGGCTGCCACGTGCGTCTCGGATCCCCTGGCTCAGGTCCAGGCTTCCTTTGGGTCCCCCGTTCACACACGGTCTGAGCAGTGGTGCCGAGGGATCTGCCAATAACATATAACTGGCGCTGATTTGCTCGGGCTTTCACGTGAGAAGGTAAATGCTACGGATGCTTGGTGGCCCGTAAGAGGCAGTGAGGGTTGACGGTCGCTAACTAGCCCAATAGACTTGGGAATTAATGGAATGAGGGATTTTCCAAATGTCTGATTTCTCTAAGCTGTCAACTTCTGCACAGCCAGAACAAGGCCTAGCATCAAAAAAGGCTCCTTATCCTTCTCCTGCAGCGGAGTTTTGCTTAATATACTCTGTTATATGCTCCCTGAGAACCGAGTCTCCCTGCCCATTCTGCCAGATTCGTTTTAACCAGCCTAGCAAAGCCACCAGCGTACAGTCAGCACGTGGCTGTGTAATGGGCTGGAGAATCATCCCCGTTCGACTTCTGCGCACAGGGAGGCACGCGCGGGGTTTAGTCTCACTCTCTGGAAAGCGAGGCTTTCTCTGCCGCTCTCCACTGGAACACGTTTTGTTCCATCTACTTCAAATATCTTGAGGTTCCTGCAGAATCGTCTCTTGTTGTGACTGCATTTGATCCTCCGCGTATCTGTCCCTTCATAATTTGATGCTGGTGTCTGCAGTCTGTCGTTATTAAGCATACGTAGTGATTAGGAGGAAAGAACAAGAGATTAGAGGAAGCCAAGAGCTGCCTGAAGCACACAGAAAGGAAAAAAAAAAAGACGGGGAAAACACTTCCAAGGCCACTGGAGTAGGAGAGCTCTCAGCATGTGGGTAAAAGACATAAGCAAGTAAAAAATTTGGCAAAGGCCATTGCTTGGGCTGCTTGTGTGATTGTTTCACAGTAGAAAGAGCGTAATATTGATTCCAAAAATGCCGTCTGTCCTTTTACCTAGAGGTATGTATTTCGCTAGTCAGAAGCATATAGCTTTTTTGACAAAAGCATTAAGGAATAGCTATGGAAAGTACCACAGCTCAAATGACCATGTTTTCTTTCTTCTCGCTCTTTTAAAAAAATTGTTGCCGTTGCTAGGACATGTATTTGGAGCTCTTTGTTGTCTTAATGGAGACTGAAACATGTGTAGAGTTTGGCGTTTGCTTTTTTTATTCATCAGCTGAATAAAAAAGCCCAGCAGACAAAGCATTTGTAGAGCAAGAGTGGAGTGCAAATCCCTCCCTGTAAGCTGAACAAAAAAGCTCATTAAGAGGAGGTGGGATTTCCTGGTCACAGCTTTTAACTAAAGGGCAAAGGTCTCCTGTTAAGTACCATACAGTCTAAACAGGGCTGCGTAAAATTATAGGAGGAGGGGGGAAGTCAAATATTTGTTCTTAATTCTCAAGTTAGTTTATCCAGAGTGGCAACCAGGGAAGTGTTGGGAATGATTAAATGGCTGCATTGAGGCTACAAATTGCTGCTACTTGCTTTTGTAGCTGGACTTGTTGCAGTTGAGTGATGTCGCCCATCAGTGCATTGTGTGCACAGTAAAACAGTCGAGCAGTGACAGATAGACTGAAACTCGGAGCTACTCCATCACCGCTGAAGGATCCTGCTCGCTGGGAATTGAGAATGAGCACAAGCCACGCACGCTGCTCACAAACAGCTGCTTTCACTCCAGCCCAGCTCCTCGGCTGGCCGGGGCAAGCAGCGACTAGTAAATATGCTTTATCTCTGATCTTACAGGGGAGGAGAGCCAAACAAAACCCAAGAAAAAAAAAAAAAAAAA